>MU700959.1:54135-110969 GCA_026770625.1 Nicotiana glauca | reverse complement strand
AATATCACGTGGTAGGTGTACCACTCGCTCCCATTTCATAATATCACGTGGTAGACGTACCACTCGCTCCCATTTCATAATGTCACGTGGTAGGCATACCACTCGCTCCCATTTCATAATATATAAGTGGTTAGCGTGCCACACGATCCCATTTCTTTAAACACAATACACAAAATAATCCCGGCAAGGGAACAAGATAATATAATAAACTATCCCGGCAAGGGAGATCCAGCTATAAATAAACTTATTCAATTACTACTTAACATATTTAAATCCATGCTCAGTCTCAACAGTTACCGACTCAGTGTTTAAAGATTTCCAACCAAGTCCTCATAAATAACAATTAAGAATTCGATAACTTAGAAATTCAGGACTCACGGTCATGCTCGATACCTGTGTATAGATATTTGTCACCATGCCTATACACCGTACCCGACAAATAGCAATTAGCAAACAAGACTCGACTCCTATTCCCTCAAGCCAAAGTTAGACCAAACACTTACCTCGGATGCTCCAAAGAATAGCAATCACTCCTCAAATATCGTCTTTCCTCTACAATCCGACTCTGAAACAATGATATCTAAGCATAATTAATTCAATAGTATCAATAAAAACTCAATGGCAACATCCCATAGCCTAGATATGAATTTCCTAGCATTCTTCCAAAAATACCAAAATTCGACACCGGACCCACTTGGTCCAAACATGAGGCTCGGACCAAAACCCAATCACCCATAACCCACGAGTTCAAATATACAATTTGTTTTAAGATTCAACCCTAAATTGAGGTTGAATCACCCAAAATTCTCAAAATCCTAACTCTACCCAAAACCCTTAATTTCTACTTTGATTTCATGATTTAGGTCTAGGAATTCGATTGATGTTGATGAAAAATGAAGAAGACAAGTTAAACAATACTTACCCAATGAACTTTGGTGAAGATATGTTCCAAGGATTGCCCCAAAGCTGTGGAGAAGAGAGAGTTTGAGAAATGGGATTTTTATCCCGTTTTTGTTCTATTTTAGAACTTAAATCACTGGGTAGAAAAATTGTTCATCGCTTTTGTGACACCCCGGTCGCGTTCGCGATGAAGGAAAACGGGCAGGCATCGCATTCGCGAAGGGCACTGCGAACGGGAAGAGAAAATCTGGGGGATTCACAATTGGCCTACACGAACGCGTGGTGTCTTACGCGAACGCGTAGAGGAAATGGCTGGGGTCCGGGATTTGTTGTACGCGAACGCGAGTAATGGCTCGCGAACGCGAATAAGGGGGAGGAGAAGCCTTCGTGAACGCGACCAGAGGGACGCGAACACGAAGAAGGAATACCTGCTGCAGATTTTCTGCAATTTTTCTAAGTCCAAAACCATCCCGATACCTATCCGAAACTCACCTGAGCCGTCGGGGCTCCAAACCAAATATGCACACTGACTCAAAAATATCATACGAACTTGCTCGAGCGATCAAATCGCCAAAATAACATCAAAATCAATGAATTGAGCCTTAAATCCAAGAAATCTTTCAAATTTCATAAACTTTCAAATTTTCCAATTTAACGCCGAAATACGTCAAACGACGTCCGTTTGCAACCAAACTTTACATGAAGCGCTTAAACAACATGTATGACCTGTACCGGGCATCAGAACCAAAATACGAGCCCGATACCATTACTTTTTTATCAAATTCCATTTTTATTTTTCTTAAACATTTTCAAAAAATAATTTCACGGAAAAATTCATTTCTCGGGCCTGGGACATCGGAATTCGATTTCGGGCATACGCCCAAGTCCCATATTTTTCTACGGACCTTTCGAGACTGTCAAATCACGGGTCCGGGTCCGTTTACTAAAAATATTGACCAAAGTCAACTTTAATCATATTAACATCAAAATTCTTCAATATTATTCCACATAATTCATATATTTCAACATAAAAACTTTTCGGCTGTGCGCCCGGACTGCGCATGCAAATCGAGGCAATTAAAAGTGAGGTTTTCAAGGCCTCGGAAGCAGAGAAAAAGGAAGAACTCTGGTGATGACCCTTTGGATCGTCACAGGACATCTACCAACTTGTAAATAAGAGTCGGCACGAAGGTTAAAATTCAAAGACAAAGGTAGAATACTAAGTAGATTTTATGAAACATAGAGTTACGAGGCAAATAAAAGATTATGCCGGAGTTGAAAAAATTAAGGAAGAATGGAAAATTATGAGGCACGAGTTACAATATTTTAAAAACGTGTAACCATATTTTAATAAAAGGACTAAAATAAAATTTACGTGCAAATTTAGATAATCCTCATAGATGGACCAAAATATATCACCTAAAGATTACACCAAATTTTAAAGAAGTACGATGTTCATTGTTGTTTAAAGAAAATTCTTAAGGCTAGTTTAAGGCACGAGTATCGATAAATTTTCATGACGAACCGAGCCTATTGAAGAGTTTATGGGAAAGATGTCGTACTTTATAAAAATAGAAGATACCGGGAGATCAAAGATATCTTAATTAGACTCTAAGAATTGGAGTAGACCTAAAAGAAATTTGAGCCTGAGTAAATATAAAAATGGTGCTCTAAAGTCATTATGCGCGAAATGATTGGTGATTATTAGTAATTCAGGACAATGATATAAAAATAAGCAAAAGAAAGAAAAATATATGAAAAAATAAAAGTATATATTTAAATAAAGATATAAGCAAATTGGATAGTTAACACTTCCTTCTTCTGAAAAACAATAAAAAATATTAGTAAAAAACAATAAAGTCGAGTAAGTAACATAGAAAGTAAGCAAGTAGGCAAGCAAAGCATGACACATTCCAAAGAGAAAATAATAACGCGTCCTAATACGTGGGGGCCTCTTTGTGCCAGAGGTAAGCCTAACGTGTTATTTGTAATATAAATATGCCATTATATGTCATTCCATTGCTGTAAATTAATTAAATAATTCTATTTTTTTTTTAAAAAAATATGGTACATAAAAGAAAGTATATTTTCAGCACAGAATGTATAATAAAAATATATTTTGTCATATCTAAACTTCTTGTTAATTTTGTAATTTGAAAGTTTTCATACATATAAAAAAGTTAGCCGTGCTCCTTTAATTAGGATTTAATTAATGTAGAGCAAATGGTCCACAGAATTGGCATGTTCACCCTTTAAATAATGCACATATACGTGATAAGGTGTCACTTGGGGTTAAAAATCCACTTGGACATTTCGGTAAGGTTAACTAATGGATTTAATACACCTCGAGTATTAAATTACCTAAGGTTAAAATGATGCATGCTCTTAAAAGGGATTTGGTTTAGCTCTATCCTAGGCTGACTAGAGTGGGTTTTTCTAAACTGGTCTTCTCCCAAGCAGAAAACTTGAGAGTGGAGAGCCCGTGACTGTCGACTGTACCACTGATCGACTTACCCATGAACTTTCCCCTAAAAGGTAATTTTTGAAAAGTGCACAGCCGCAAACCACGTAACCGTTAGGTGTGTGCTTTGTGTGAATTTTCCAGAAGTGAAGGAAGTGGAACGGAATAACAAATTATATAAAGTAATAAGAATAGATGAACAATTCATATAAAGTAGTTTATCACACAAAGGCAATTCAAATAAGCATCACAAACAATTAAAAATACACAAATTTATTTTTATTATTAACTTAAGTTTGTTGTGGTTTACAACCTAGAATCCCCAGCAGAGTCGCCATGCTGCTATACCCCATTTTAACACGGGTCAAATCTAGAGTATAACATATTCGTAATTCCGAAGGTTTAATTAATAAAAGAGAGTCGCCACCTAATTATTTTATTCGTGAATTAGGACACCATTTTACTAAGTAATGCTTAAAGTTAATTCTGTTTTATATTGTATTCTTCGTTTAGAAATTCTAGGTAAGAGTTCTAGTTATTTCAAAAGGAAGGGGTAAGGCACCTTTTAAGATCCATTAAAATGGTTAACCGGCGAAACTTACGTTAACTAGATCAAAATATTATGCTAAAGAATATATATTTAGCTAAATATGATTTGATAGAAATATAAAGCAAAATGAAATAGCTTCTTTGGGCTTAGCTATTTATACGTGAAGAAAACGTTTAAACCATTTAAGAACCTGACAGGGTTTGAAAATCAGTTTTAACTTGATGAAACAAATGATTAAAAAAAAGTTTAATTCTTAAAAGAAAAAGCTTAAGGGAAAACTTTCCTACTTTGAATGTTGTTCAGAGAAAAGCAATTTTTATATGTATTCGACAGAGAATATGCTTGGCTGGAACTAAACATCTTTTTAACATTATCAAAATGGTCTTGGCAAAGACTTACTGAAAACATCATTTTAAAATTGATTCTAAGTGGAGTATCTAGTTGCTATACTTTATGTGATGAAAATAGTACTAAATTAATAATTAGTGATCCTAAATGATTAAATAAAATTTTATTATTAATCCTATACTAAGCGTAAGATAAATTCCAAACAAAACAAAAAAACAACCATAAAAAGTTAGATAAAATGAATGATAATAGAAAAAGATAAAAAGAAAATGCCATAAGCGTCCCCAAGCAAATTTGCTGTTCTCTTCGCTATACAGTGTAGTCTACGAAAAAATATGTGATGACTCCATGTGATGATGGTGGTAGCGGCGGCATCCTGAGTCTCACTTTCAGACTCCATCTGTGGGTATGCAAGTCTTGTATTAAGACATCATTACGCTCCGAGTTGTATATGGAAAAGAAAGGAAAAGCAGAGAATTAGAAAAGGGAATACTCTTATAATGTTAGTGTTCAATCTATTAAATAGAGCATAGTATTTACGACTTATCATCTCGTATTTTGCTATGTTATCATGTAAGTAGATCATAAAATGCATAGACAATCACAAAAACTTCTAACTTTGAAGAATAGACAACCAAAAAAACTTCTAACTTTCAAGAATAGGCATCCAATGGTCGCGTCCATAAGTTAACTACCTAAAAAGCTAAAAAAAATAAAATTATATCACTACCAACAACTCAAAAAAGACTAGATGTAAGAACAGACAAAAAAGTCCTGAAGCAAGTTAACAAATATAAGGTTCAGGCAAAAAATAGACTTGCAATAACGACATTTCTCCTTGTTCACAAGGAATTCATCCTTTTATTTTAATGCTAAAATTATTTCATTCCCCCACACATATTCTAGAGGAATCACACAATATTCAAACCAGTAAAATAGTAAGCCTATGTGCATTTTTTCTACAGCAAGAAGTATTTTAGAACATGACTTATATATAATAAAGTTTGAATGTACATTAATGGATGGAGGTTTATCCATTAAGTAATTTAAATGTGCTTTTAAGACCAAAATCTGTAATAGGAAGTTTCACCTAAGGTTTTGACATTAATGTAGTGACGCGCCACGTCGTCATGCCACATAGACACCATTTGGCATATATTAATGTCATATGGAAGCTTACATAAGAAGAAGGCTAGCATTTGTAAGAAGATTCTAGAGAAGTATGGACATTTCCCTAGGAAGAACCTAGATCTTTATGGATTTGCTAAGAAAATCCTTGAAATCTTCTAGGCTTGTAGAGAATTCTAGAAAAAGCCCTTATCTTGTAAATATCAAGGACTTGTGTAATAATTAATATTTACACACTAGCCCCTAGGAGACTAGTATATAAAGGGGGCCATTCATTTGTAATTTATCAAGTAAAACAATTCAAGTTCTCTCTAATACAAAGCTTCCTATAACAATTATCTTGTGTTCTTTCTTCCATTCTCTTAGCGATCTTGAGTGTAGTAAGGCTGACTTGGCATAGCAAGAACGTGAGCAAGTTCTGCAAGATCGTGAGCGAGTTGTCAAGTGTCGCACGTGTACTTAGTTAACCACTAAGGACGTGACAACGTGGTATCAGAGCGAGGTTTCAACTAAGGGAATGGCGAAACGACGAAGAAATTAATGCTGCCAACACCCAAACCAACGTCATCCAGGAGGCTGCTGGTAAGAGCGGTCGTGGCAAAAAAAGGAATGGCACCAATAAGAGACAAGAGGTACCACCCGAGGTTGTGTCAAATGAAGAGCTTACATCCCAAGAATCATATACCATTGAGGCGAGTGAGGATGAAGTGGAGGTCCTGCCCGAAGACGTCTCGCTCGGTAAAGAGTGGGTGATAAAGATGAATGCGGGGATGGACGCCGTGGAGATCTTTGGCCAACGCTTGGGGAAGGTGGAAGGCACCCTTAGCGTTTATGAGGGGCACCCTCTTGAAGAGATTGAGAGTATCCGAAATGACTTGGAGGGACGTACACATACTGAGATGGAACTAAGGCAAACCATCACTTCCTTAAAGTGCAGACTCATGTAGGCTTTGATTACTATCAATTCTATGAAGTCAAAGATAGATTCAGTCGAGGAGGATCTCAATGCTCGTGTGACCGAGGTAGCCAACAATGTTGTGGTTACGAGAGAGGCCAAGATCGAGGCTCCCAAACCACCGGTGTTCAAAGGTGTTAGTGATGCACAAGAAGTGGAAAACTTCCTTTGGTACTTGAAGAACTACTTCAAGCACGGAAAAGTGAGGGATGACGAGGCCAAGAACAATAAAGCGGTATTGTACCTCTCTGAGACTGCCATGCTTTGGTGGAGAAGGAAGATGGCCGATGTGGATAAAAGTATATGTGCTACTAGCACATGGGATTAGTTTAAAGCCGAGTTCAAGCGACAGTTCTTTCCAAACAATGTCTTGTACGAGGCAAGGTGCAATCTTAGGGAATTGAAGCAAATGGGGAGCATACGTAACTATGTCAAGGAGTTCACTACCCTTATGCTTCAAATCCCCAACCTAACCATTGATGACTTGTTGTTCCAGTTCATGGACGTGTTGCAAAATTGGGCTAAGCAGGAATTGCAACGCCAACAAGTCACTGATATAGACCAAGCCATAGTAGAGGCCGAATCATTGATGGATTTCAGGCACAAGCACGACAAAGGCAATGTCAAAGAGTCAAAGGTTAACAATGTCAAAGGTGGGGGAGATCGTGGCAAAGGCAAGGAGATACATTAACAATACTCCAAGACTCAAGATTCCAAAAGTCGAGTGGTCGTCAGGGCTACGCCGAGAAGAAGGCACATGCCGAGAAGAAGGGATTCTATATATGCGGAGGGCCGAACGGCTTCAGGAATTGTCCCGACTTAAAAGAGCCTCAGCGCCATAGTCCGTGAACGAAAGGAGCAGCCGTAAGGAGAGAGTTCGGGAACCGCACAGTTGGGTATGATTGGATTATGTGGTGCCGTCTCAAAGCAATCTATCCAACCTACCGAGAGTGGCAATCAGTACGTGGATCTTACCATAAACCACAAGCCCGCTCGTGCAATGGTGGATACTGGAGCAACTCACAATTTCGTGACTGAGGCTGCCACAAAGAGACTAGAATTGAAGCTTGCCCCAACCAACTCTCGCATCAAGACCGTAAATGCCGAGGTACAAGATGCTCGTGGGGTAGATAATGGAGTATGTGTCAAATTGGGAGCTTGGAAAGGTATGAAAAACTTTACCGTAACCGCTATGGATATCTTTGACATCATACTGGGGCAAGAGTTCTTTACACATTGTCATACTTTGATCGACCCCTACCTCCAACGTCTCTTGGTTATGGAGTGAGAAAGAGCTTGCATGGTACCTACAATGACTATGACACACAGACAGATCCAAGCACAAATCTCAGCTATGCGGGTTGTCAAGGGGATCAAGAAGGGGGAACCAACATTCGTGGCAACCATTGCAAGTCTAGAGGAAGACAAGAGTTTTCAAGAGAGTGAGTCTACAGGGAGGACACAAGTCCTCATATAGTTCCCACGTGGCTTCCTCCGGTGACAACGTGGTATCAGAGCGAAGGTTTCAACTAAGGGAATGGCGAACGGTGGAGAAATTAACACTGCAACACCCAAGCCAACGTCATACAGGATGCTGCTGGCAAGAGCTGTCAAGGCAAAAAGAGGAATGCCACCAATAAAAGACAATAGGCGCCACCCGAGGTTGTGTCAAACTAATAGCGTACATCCCAAGAACCATCTACCACTGAGGCGAGTGAGGATAAAGTGGAGGTCCTGCCCGAGGACGTCTCGCTCAGTAAAGAGTGGGTGATGAAGATGAACACGGGGGTGGATGCCATGGAGATCTTTGGCCAAAGCTTGGGGAAGGTGGAAGGCACCCTTAGCGTTTTTGAGGGTCACAGTCTTGAAGAGATTGAGAGTATCCGAAATGACTTGGAGGGACGTACACAGACCGAGATGGAACTAAGGCAAACCATCATTGCCTTAGAGTGAAGATTCATGGAGGCTTTGAGTACTATCAATGCTATGAAGGCAAAGATAGATTCACTCAAGGAGCATCTCAATTCTGGTGTGACCGAGGCAGCCAACAATGTTGTGGTGACGAGAGAGAGCAGGATCGAGGCTCCCAAACCGCCAATGTTCAAAGGTGTTCGTGATGCACAAGAAGTAGAGAACTTCCTTTAGCACTTGCAGAACTACTTAAGGCATGGCAAGGTGAGAGATGACGAGGCCAATATCAACACTGTTGTGTTGTACCTCTCAGAGATTGCTGCACTGTGGTGGCGTCGAAAGTTTGCTGACATAGAAAAGGGGCTATTCAACATTGAGAAGCAATTTAAGAAGGAGTTGAAGAAGCAATTCTACCCGGTGAATGTGGTGTATGAGGCTAGGCGGAAGCAAAGGGAGCTCCGACAGACGACCACAATTCGGGAGTATGTGCACGAGTTCACTACCTTACTACTGCAAATCCCGTCACTATCTGAGGAAGATTCACTCTTTCACTTCATGGATGGGTTGCAAAATTAGGCAAATCAGGAGTTAAGAAGACATCAAGTAGTCAATGTGGACGAGGCCATAGCAGTAGCCGAGTGACTTGTTAACTTCAAGATGGAGTTTTCCACGTCCAAAGAAGGAAAAGTCGAGAGAGGTGAGGGAGATCATGACGAGGACAATGGGAAAGACATGGCCGATGTATACAAGGGTAATGGCAAGGGGCTATCATATAATGGACAGGGGTCCAGGAGAAATGGCAAGGGGCCGGAAAATAATTGCGAGTATGTGCCTAAGGGAGGGTGCTACTTTTGTAAAGGATCATATCGGGCAAATGAATGCCCAGAGTTGGGTAAGCTTGCAGCAATGATCGGGAATTTCGCTCACGGACACAAAGGTGACACACGAGAGATCGCCTGTATTGGAGGGATGCGATTGGGATCTAAACCAAAAGTAGGGGATTCTGAAGCCTATCTTGGCGACATGCAAATAGAACATGGTGCTAGCAAGAAAAGTTGCATGGACATAGTTGAAGGGGAAGGTAAGTTATAAAATGATGGCACAATATCAGACTTAGATGATGCACCAAGCAGAGGGGTTAAGGATGGGACCACGGAGGGCAGCCAAATAGGGAGTGAAAGCATAGACTCGATGCCTGAGAAGCTTCTGGACTTGGTTGAGTCATGGGGAGATTCAGGCCAAGAGAAAGGGGAGGCATTAGATGGGCGGAGGATCGAGGCCATTATTACTAGCCGTCCAATGTACAAACGGCATAAGAAGATAGGTGACCAGTACCTTGTGAAATGGGAAGGCAAACCGCTTCATAGAACATCATGGGTAATGGACAAAGATCTACAGCGACGCCAAGGCGAGGTGCGCGCATACGTGTCAATGCTTTGTGCCGAGGGCGGCACAAAATTGGATGGGGGAGAGTGTCATGACCCACCACATCATCATGCCACGTACGTGCCACTTGGCATATACTTTTTCCATATGGGACGGTTACATAAGTTAGGGAAAAGATCTTTGTGGAATATTCTAGAACTATGGAGAATTTCCTTTGAAATGTTCTAGATATTTATGCATTTCCAGGAAGGTTCTAGAGAAATATAGAGGTTTCCTTAGGAAGACCCTTGAACCTTATAGAATTGTTAGGATAGTCCTTAGACGAATCTAGTTGTGTAGAATATTCTAGAGAAGGGACTTAGTTGTAAATATGGAAGGACATGTAGAACAATTATTATTTACTTACTAGCCCCTAGGTGATTATTATAAATAGGGGGTATTCATTCGTAATTCATCAAGCAAACAATTCAAATTCTCTCTAATAGAAATCTTCCTTTAACAATTCTCTTGTGTTCTTTCTTCCATTCTCTTAGCGATCTTGAGTGTAGTAAGAGTGACTTGGCATAGCAAGAACGTGAGCAATTTGCGGAAGATCGTGAGCGAGTTGTCAAGTGCCGCACGTGTACTTAGTTAATAACTAAGGACGTGACAATGTGCATTAGAGGGGCAGAGGATCCAGGCCATTATTACTAGCCGTCCAATGAACAAACGACATAAGAAGATAGGTGACCAATACCTTGTGAAATGGGAAGGCGAACAACTTCATAGAATACCATGGGTAATGGACAAAGATCTACGGCGATGCCAAGGTGAGGTGCGCGCATAAGTGTCAATGCTTTATGCCGAGGGCAGCACAAAATTGGGTGGGGGAGAGTGTCATGACCCGCCACATCATCATGCCACGTAGGTGCCACTTGGCATATATTATTGGGTTAAACTTTACCATGACCATGTCCCTAACTCTATAGTCCGTGGGACACCATTTACGGTCCGCAAACTTCTTCATCTTCTTAGCTGCCTTACCCAAGTAGGACTTAGCAGTGTCAAGCTGCTCCTCCCATCCTTTGGCCATATGATAAGCCCCCAAACTCTTTCCCTCGAATGCAGCTAGTAATGAATGTGTAGCTTGTGGTTGTTGGCATGTGGCTAGCTCAAATGGTGTCCGCCCCGTGGAATCACTCCGCTGCAAGTTATAAAAGAATTGGGCGATGTCTAGGAGTCTTGCCCAATCTTTCTGATGCGCGCTTACATAATGCCTCAAGTAGCATTCTAGGCCATCATATGACAACTTGATAATGTCTTGGCCTTGGTAAGCCCCAATAGTCATGGCCATCTAACAACTCTCTCCAAATGTTTCTAATAAAGTGGGGATCTCGATCACTGATTATATGCCTTGGTGAGCCCCAATACTACACCACGTTCTTAAAGAATAACTTGGCGGCTTCCTTGGCTGTGCAACCTGGTAAGGTGGACATGAAGGTGGCATATTTGGAAAATCTATCCACGACCACCACAATAGTACCATAACCGTCAGACTTCGGTAGGCAAGTGATAAAGTCCATAGTCACGCTCTCTCATGGATGCTCTACAACTGGTAGTGGCTCCAAAAGTCCTCCAGGTTGTTGTTGTTCAACCTTGTCCTGTTGACAGACAAGACAAGTCTGCACATAACACTCGATGTCATCTCGCATGCGTGGCCAATAGTAGACTGACTCAACCAAGGCCCTAGTGCAACGTTGGCCTGGATGACCAGCCCACATTGTATCATGACTCTCCCTTATGATCCGCCATCTAATGTCTCCAAACTTAGGCACATAGACCCGCCATCCCGTGGTAAACAATAGGACGTCTTCTACCCAAAAACGTCTCGTCTTGCCCTGGTTGGATAACTTGATAAGTTGTTTGGCTGCCGGATCATGTTGTATGCCTTCTTTTATAGCCTCACGGATGTCCCAAGTTGCTGAAGTGATGGCAGCAAGCTTGGCTTTCCTTCTCAAGGCATCAGCTACAACATTACCTTTGTCCGGCTTCTACTCTGGCACATAATCAAACTCGGCCAAGAAGTCTTGCCACCTAGCCTGTTCTGGTGTGACCTTCTTCTGCGTATGAAAGTAGCTAGTAGCCACATTGTCGGTCTTGACCACGAACCTCGACCCGAGCAGATAATGTCGCCATGTACGAAGGCTATACATAATGGCAGTCATTTCCTTCTCTTGCATAGTGTAACGCCGCTCCGTCTTATTTAAATTCCGCCTCTCAAATGGTATGGGATGTTTATCCTGTATTAGGGCACCCCCAATGGCAAAGTCTGAGGCATCTGTGTGCACCTCAAATGTCTTGGCAAAGTTAGGTAACACCAAGACTGGCTCCTCTATTACAGCTTCCTTAAGACATTCAAACGCCTTTTGACAATGCTCGATGTCATGTCCTTAGTTTATAACTAAGTACATGTGTGGCACTTTACAACTTGCTCACGATAGCATAGTTTGGTAACGTTCTTGCTATGCCAAGTCAGCCTTACTAAACTCAAGATCGCTAAGATAATGGTAGAAAGAACACAAGAGAATTGTTAAAAAAAGCTTTGTATTAGAGAGAACTTGAATTGATTTTCTTGGTGAATTAAAAATGAATGGCCCCCTTCATATATTAGTCTCCTAGGGGCTAGTGTGTGAATATTAATTATTACACAAGTCCTTGATATTTACAAGATAAGGGCTTTCTCTAGAATTCTCTACAACCTAGAAGATTCCAAGGACTTTCCTAGCAAATCCATAAAGATCTAGGTTCTTCCTAAGGAAATGTCCATACTTCTCTAGAATCTTCTCACAAATGCTAGCCTTCTTCTTATGTAAGCTTCCACATGGCATTAATATATGCCAAATGGCACCTCTGTAGCATGATGACATGGCAGGTCATCACACTCTCCCCCACCTAATATTGCGACGACTGCGGTGCAATGCTGCTGCATAAACTCTCGGATCTCATCTTTGAATTGCCACAGGTCGTCATATCGTTCCCACGTGGCCTCCTCTGGTGATTGCCCTTTCAAATGGACAAGGAACATAGCGGTGGCTTTTTGCCCTTGTTTTCGCCTGGCCTGGTAATCTATGATAGCCTCAATCTCCCGATCATGCGAGGCAGTGATAGTCATTGGTGCTCGACTTGATTGTCCCCTACTCGGATCATCCTTATCTTCATGATATGGCTTAACCATGATGGCATGGAAGACATGGTAGATCTTAAGATACGATGGCATGTCAAGCTTATATGAGATCTTGCCTACCTTGGCGACGATTTTAAATGGCCCCTCATAGTTGCGAATCAAATTCTAATACGTGCCTCGTAGTGCCTTGAACTCTCTTGGGTTAAATTTCACCATGATCATGTCCCCAACTCTATAGTCTGTGGGAAGCCGTTTATGGTCCGCAAACTTCTTCATCTTCTTAGCTACCTTATCAAAGTAGGACTTAGCAGTGTCAAGCTGCTCCTCCCATCCTTTGGCCATATGATAAGCCCCCAAACTCTTTCCCTCAAACGCAGCTGGTAATGAATGTGGAGTATGTGGTTGTTGGCCTATGGCTAGATCAAATGGTGTCCGCTCCGCGGACTCACTCCGCTGCAAGTTATAAGAGAATTGGGCGATGTCTAGGAGCCTTCCCCAATCTTTCTGATGCGTGCTTACATAATGCCTCAAGTAGCATTCTAGTAAGGCATTGACTCGTTCTGTTTTTCCATCAGTCTTTGGGTGGAACAAGTAGAAAAGTGCAGCTCCGTGCCAAGTATGTCGAACAACTCTCTCCAAAATTTTCCAGTAAAGCAGGGATCTCGATCAATGATTATATGCCTTGGTAAGCCCCAATACTTCACCACGTTCTTAAAGAATAGCTTGGTGGCTTCCTTGGCTATGCAACCTGGTGAGGCGGGCATGAATGTGGCATATTTGAAAAATCTATCCACGACCACTATAATAGTATTATATCCGTCAGATTTCAGTAGGCAAGTGATAAAGTCCATAGTCACGCTCTCCCATGGATGCTCTGCAACTGGTAGTGGCTCCAAAAGTCCTCCGGGTTGTTGTTGTTCAACCTTGTCCTATTGACAGACAAGACAAGTCTGTACATAACACTCGATGTCATCTCACATGCGTGGCCAATAGTAGACTGACTCAACCAAGGCCCTTGTGCGACGTTGGCCTGGATGACCAGCCCATATTGTATCATGACTCTCCCTTATGATCCGCCGTCTAATTTCTCCAAACATAGGCACGTAGACCTGTCGTCCCGTGGCAAACAATAGGCCACCTTCTACCCAAAAACATCACGTCTTGCCCTGGTTAGCTAACTCGATAGGTTTTTTGGCTGCCGGATCATATTGCATGCCTTCTTTTATAGCCTCACGAATGTCCCAAGTTGCTGAAGTGATGGCAGCAAGCTCGGCTTTCCGGCTTAAGGCATCAGCTACAACATTACCTTTGCATGGCTTGTACTGTAGCACATAATCAAACTCGGCCAAGAAGTCTTGCCACCTAGCTTGTTTGGGTGTGAGCTTCTTCTGCGTCTGAAAGTAGCTAGTAGCCACATTGTCGGTCTTGACCACGAACCTCAACCCAAGAAGATAATGTCGGCATGTACGAAGGCAATGCACAATGACATTCATTTCCTTCTCTTGCACTGTGTAACGTCGCTCTGTCTCATTTAACTTTCGGCTCTCAAACGCTATGGGATGTTTATCCTATATTAGGACACCCCCAATGGCAAAGTCTAAGGCATCTGTGTGCACCTCAGATGTTTTGGCAAAGTCGAGAAAAGCCAAGACTGGCTCCTCTGTTATTAGTGCCTTAAGGCATTCAAACGCCTTTTGACAATGCTCCGTCCAAACCCATGGCTTGTTCTTCTAAGAAATAGAAGATTTAGTGCATATGCCTGCTCTGAACGAGATCTTTGGGGATGATTCTTTAGCAACTCAGTCAATGGTGCAGCCTTTGCTGAGTAAACACTGATGAATCGACGATAGTAGTTAACAATTCCAAGGAAGGATCTCAACTCCGTTACCTTTGTAGGTGTCTCCCACTCCTGGATAGCACATACCTTAACCTCGTCCATGCGTAGCTCGCCATTGCTAATGACATGGCCCAAGAAGTGTACCTTTGATTGTGCAAACTCGCATTTCTCCCTCTTGATGTATAGCTCGTTCTCCCACAAGACTTGGAAAAGTTTCCTTAAGTGCTCCATGTGTTCCTCCAAGGTGTTACTGAAGATGACAATGTCATCTAGGTAGACTACCATGAACTGATCAGGGTAGGGATGAAACATCTTGTTCATAAGGGTGCAAAATGTGGCCGGTGCATTGGTTAGGCCGAAGGGCAAGAGTTGGGGACATGGTCATCCTCTTATCGATCTTGAGTTTAGCTGACTAGGCAACTTGCTCACGATCTTGCACAGGTTGCTCACATTCTTGCTATGCCAAGTCAGCCTTACTAAACTCAAGATCGCTAAGAGAATGGTAGAAGTAACACATGAGAATTGTTAAAGAAAGCTTTGTATTAGAGAGAACTTGAATTGTTTTGCTTGATGAGTTACAAATGAATGGCACCCTTTATATACTAGTTTCCTAGGGGCTAGTGTGTAAATATTAATTATTATACAAGTCCTTGATATTTACAAGATAAGGGCTTTCTCTAGAATTCTCTACAAGCCTAGAAGATTCCAAGGACTTTCCTAGCAAATCCATAAAGATCTAGGTTCATCCTACGGAAATGTCCATACTTATCTAGAATCTTCTAACAAATGCTAGCCTTCTTCTTATGTAAGCTTCCACATGGCATTAATATATCCCAAATGGCGCCTATGTGGCATGATGATATGGCGGTTCATCACACTCTCCCCCACCTAATATTGCGACGATCGCGGCGCAATGCTATTGCATAATCTCTTGGATCTAATCTTTGAATTGCCATAAGTCCTCATATCGTTCCCACATGGCACGCTGTCACGTACTTAGTTTTTAACTAAGTACACGTGTGACACTTGACAACTTGCTCACGATCTTGCACAGGTTGCCCACGTTCTTGCTATGCCAAGTCAGCCTTACTAAACATAAGATCGCTAAGAGAATGGTAGAAAGAACTCAAGAGAATTGTTAAAGAAAGCTTTGTATTAGAGAGAACTTGAATTGTTTTGCTTGATGAATTACAAATGAATGGCCCCCTTTATATACTAGTCTCCTAGGGGCTTGTTTGTAAATATTAATTATTACACAAGTCCTTGATATTTACAAGATAAGGGCTTTCTCTAGAATTCTCTACAAGCCTAGAAGATTCCAAGGACTTTCCTAGCAAATCCATAAAGATCTAGGTTCATCCTAAGGAAATGTCCATACTTTTCTAGAATCTTCTAACAAATGCTAGTCTTCTTCTTATGTAAGCTTCCACATGGCATTAATATATGCCAAATGGCGACTATGTAGCATGATGATATGGCGGGTCATCACACTCTCCCTTACCTAATATTGCGACGACCGCGGCGTAATGCTACTGCATAATCTCTTGGATCTAATCTTTGAATTGCCATAAGTCCTCATATCGTTCCCACATGGCACGATGTCACGTACTTAGTTTTTAACTATGTACACGTGTGACACTTGACAACTTGCTCACGATCTTGCATAGGTTGCTCACGTTCTTGCTATGCCAAGTCAGCCTTACTAAACTTAAGATCGCTAAGAGAATGGTAGAAAGAACCCAAGAGAATTGTTAAAGAAAGCTTTGTATTAGAGAGAACTTGAATTGTTTTGCTTGATGAATTACAAATGAATGGCCCCCTTTATATACTAGTCTCCTAGGGGCTAGTGTGTAAATATTAATTATTACACAAATCCTTGATATTTACAAAATAAGGGCATTCTCTAGAATTCTCTACAAGCCTAGAAGATTCCAAGGACTTTCCTAGCAAATCCATAAAGATCTAGGTTCTTCCTAAGGAAATGTACATACTTCTCTAGAATCTTCTCACAAATGCTAGCCTTCTTCTTATGTAAGCTTCCATATGGCATTGATATATTCCAAATGGGGCCTATGTGGCATGATGACATGGCTAGTCATCACACTCTCCCCCACCTAATATTGCGACGACCGCGGTGCAATGCTGCTGCATAAACTCTCGGATCTTATATTTGAATTGCCACAAGTCCTTATATCGTTACCACATGGCCTCATCCGGTGATTGCCCTTTCCAATGGACGAGGAACATAGCTGTGCCTTTTTGCCTTTGTTTTTGCCTGGCCTGGTAATCTATGATAGCCTCAATCTCCCGATCATGCGAGGAAGTGATAGTTGTTGGTGCTCGACCTAATTGTCCCCTACTCGGATCATCCTTATCTTCATGATATGGCTTAAGCATGCTGGCATAGAAGACAGGGTAGATCTTAAGATACGATGGCATGTCAAGCTTCTATAAGATCTTGCCTACCTTGGCGACGATTTTAAATGGCCCCTCATACTTGCGAATCAAATTCTGATGCATGCCCCGTATTTCCTTGAATTGCCATGGGTTAAACTTCACCATGACCATGTCCCCAACTCTATAGTCCGTGGGACGCTGTTTACGGTCCGCAAACTTCTTCATCTTTTATCTGCATTTTCCAAGTAGGACTTTGCAGTGTCAAGCTGCTCTTCCCATCCTTTGGCCATATGATAAGCCCCCAAACTCTTTCCCTCAAACGCAGCTAGTAATGAATGTGGAGTTTGTGGTTGATCGCCTGTGGCTAGCTCAAATGTTATCTGCCCCGTGGACTCACTCCACTGTAAGTTATAAGAGAATTGGGCGATGTCTAGTAACATTGCCCAATCTTTCTGATGCGCGCTTACATAATGCCTAAAGTAGCATTCTAGTAAGGCATTGACTCATTTCGTTTGTCCATCCGTCTATGGGTGAAAACTAGTAGAAAAGTGCAGTTCCATGCCTAGTATGTCGAACAACTCTTTCCAAAAGTTCCCAGTGAAGCAGGGGTCTCGATCACTGATGATATGCCTTGGTAAGCCCCAATACTTTACCACATTCTTAAAGAATAGCTTGGCGGCTTACTTGGCTGTAAAACCTGGTGAGGCGGGCATAAAGGTGGCATATTTGGAAAATCTATCCATGACCACCATAATAGTACCATAACCATCGAACTTTGGTTGGAAAGTGATAAAGTCCATAGTCACGCTCTCCCATGTACGCTCTTCCACTGGTAGTGGCTCAAAAAGTCCCCCGAGTTGTTGTTGCTCAACCTTGTCCTACTGATATACGAGACAAGTCTGCACATAACATTCTACATCATCTCGCATGCATGGCCAATAGTAGACTGACACAACCAAGGCCCTGGTGCGACATTGGCCTGGATGACTAGCCCATATTGTATCATGACTCTCCCTTATGATCCGCCGTCTAATGTCTTCAAACTTACAGACGTAGACCCGCGACCCATGGTAAGTAATAGGCCATCTTATACCCGAAAATGTCTCATCTTGCCCTGCTTTTCTATCTCGATAAGTTGTTTGGCTACTGGATCATGTTGCATGTCTTCTTTTATAGCCTTACGAATGTCCCAAGTTGCTGAAGTGATGGCAGCAAGCTCGGATTTCCGGCTTAAGGCATCAGCTACAACATTACCTTTGACTGGCTTGTACTCTAGAACATAATCAAACTCAGCCAAGAAGTCTTGCCACCTAGCTTATTTTGGTGTGAGCTTCTTCTACGTATGAAAGTAGCTAGTAGCCACATTATCATTCTTGACCACGAACCTCGACCCGAGAAGATAATGTCGCCATGTATGAAGGCAATGCACATTGGCAGTCATTTCCTTCTCTTGCACCGTGTAACGCCGCTCCGTCTCATTTAACTTCTGGCTCTCAAACGCTATGGGGTGTTTATCCTGCGTTAAGATACCCTTAATGGCAAAGTCTGAGGCATCTGTGTGCACCTCAAATGTCTTGGCAATGTCGGGTAATACCAAGACTGACTCCTCTGTTACAATTGCCTTAAGGTGTTCAAACGCCTTTTGACAATGCTCCGTCCAAACCCATGGCTTATTCTTCTTTAGCAACTCAGTCAATGGTTCAGCCTTTGCTGAGTAGCCACTGATGAATCGACGATAGTAGTTAAGAAGGCCAAGGAAGGATCTCAACTCCGTTACCTTTGTAGGTGCCTCCCACTCTTGGATAGCACGTACCTTAGCCTCGTCCAGGCATAGCTCGCCATTTCTAATGACATGGCCCAAGAAGTGCACCTTTGATTGTGAAAACTCTCACCTCTCCCTCTTGATGTATAGCTCGTTCTCCCGCAAGACTTGGAAAACTTTTCTTAAGTGGTCCATGTGTTCCTCCAAGGTGTTGCTGAAGACGAGTATGTCATCTAGGTAGACTACCATAAATAGATCACGGTAGGGATGAAAACCCTTGTTCATAAGGGGGAAAAATGTGGCCGGTTCATTGATTAGGCCGAAGGGCATCACCAACCACTCAAAGGCTCCATATCTCGTCACACATGCTATCTTTGGCTCATCCCCTTCAGTAATGCGAACCTGGTAGTAGCCCTTTCGAAGATCCACCTTGGTAAAGTACTTAGCTTGCCCAAGTCTATCGAACAAGTCAGCAATGAGCGGGATCAGGTGCTTATTCTTCATTGTAACCTTATTAAGTGCTCGGTAGTCTATGCACAAGTGCAACGATCCATCCTTCTTCTTCTATAATAATACTGGTACGCCGAAAGGTGCCTTTGATGGGCGAATGTGACCAGCATCCAGCAACTCTTTCAATTGTTTCTTGAGCTCTTCTAGTTCGGGCGATGCCATACGATATAGGGCAAATGCAGGTGGCTTAGACCCTGGCTCCAACTCAATCTTGTGATCCACCTCTTGCCTAGGTGGCAAGTGCTTAGGCAACTCCTCGGGCATGACATCTTTGTCTTCCTCAAGCAACTTCTCTATGCAAGGCGGTAATGTCTCTTGAAAACTCTTGTCTTCCTCTAGACTTGCAATGGTTTCCACGAACGTTGGCTCCCCATTCTTGATCCCCATGACAACATGCATAGCTGAGATTTGTGCTTGGATCTGTCTGTGTGGTATAGTCATTGTAGGTACCATACAAGCTCTTTCTCGCTCCATAACCAAGAGACGTTAGAGGTAGGGGTCGATCAAAGTATGGCAATGTCTAAAGAACACTTGCCCCAGTATAATGTCAAAGACATCCATAGCGGTTACGGTAAAGTTTGTCATAACTTTCCAATCTCCCAATTTGAAACCTACTCCATTAGCTACCCCACGTGCATTTTGTACCTCGGCATTCAAGGTCTTGACGCGAGAGTTGATTGGGGCAAGCTTCAATTCTAGTCTCTTTGTGGCAGCCTCAGTCATGAAATTATGAGTTGCTCCAGTGTCCACCATTGCACGAGCCGGCTTGTTATTGATGGTGAGATCCACGTACTAATTTCCACTCTCGGTAGGTTGTATAGCTTGTTTTGTGACGGCACCACATAATCCAATCATACCCAACTGTGCAGTTCCCGAACTCTCTCCTTACGGCTGCTCCTTTTGTTCACGGACTATGGCACTGAGGCTATTTAGGTCGGGATAATTCCTGAAGTCGTGCGACCCTCCGCATATGTAGCATGCCTTCTTCTCGGCCTGTGCCTTCTTCTAGGCATAGCCCTAACGACCACTCGACTTTTTGGAATCTTGCGTCTTAGGGTATTGTTGATGTATCTCCATGCCTTTTCCATGATCTCCCCCAACTTTGACATTGTTAACCTTTGACTCTTTTCCATTGCCTTTGTCGTGCTTGTCATGCCTAAAATCCATCAATGATTCGGCTTCCACTATGGCTTGGTCTATATTAGTGACTTGTCAGCGTTGCAACTCCTGTTTAGCCCAATTTTGAACCATGAAGTGGAACAACAAGTCATCATTGGTTAGGTTGGGGATTTGAAGCATAAGGGTAGTGAATTCCTTGACATAGTTATGATGCTCCCTGTTTGCTTCAATTCCCTAAGCTTGCGCCTTTCCTCGTACAATACATTGTTTGGAAAGCAATGTCGCTTGAACTCAGCTTTGAACTGATCCCACGTGCTAATAGTACATAGACCTTTATCCACATCGGTCGTCTTCCTTCTCCACCAGAGCATGGCAGTCTCTGAGAGGTACAATACCGCAATGTTGATCTTGGTCTCATCGTCCCTCACTTTGTCGTGCCTGAAGTAGTTCTCCAAGTGCCAAAGGAAGTTTTCCACTTCTTGTACATCACAAACACCTTTGAACACTGGGGGTTTAGGAGCCTTGATTTTGGCCTCTCTCATCACCACAACATTACTGGCTGCCTTGGTCACGCCATCATTGACATGCTCCTCGAGTGAATCTATCTTTGACTTCATAGCATTGATAGTACTCAAAGCCTCCATAAGTATGCACTCTATGGCAGTGATGGTTTGCCTTAGTTCCATCTCGGTCTGTGTATGTCCCTCTATGTTATTTCGGATACTCTCAATCTCTTCAAGAGTGTGCCCTTCAAGAACACTAAGGGTGCCTTCCACCTTCTACAAGCGATGGCCAAAGATCTCCACGGCATCCATCCCCCCGTTCACCTTCATCACCCACTCTTTGCCGTGCGAGACGTCCTCGGGCAGGACCTCCACTTCATCCTCGCTTGCCTCAGTGGCCGATGGTTCTTGGGATGTAAGCCCTTCGTTTGACACAACCTCGGGTGGCACCTCCTGGCTCTTGTTGGTGCCATTCCTCTTTTTGCTACGGCTACTCTTGTCAGTAGCATCCTGGATGACATTGGCTTGGGTGTTGATAGCGTTAATTACTCCATGGTTCACCATTCCGTTAGTTGAAACCTGGCTCTGGTAATCTATGATAGCCTCAATCTCCCGATCATGCGAGGCATTGATAGTCATTGGTGCCCGACTTGATTGTCCCCTACTTGGATCATCCTTATCTTCATGATATGGCTTAAGCATGCTGGCATGGAAGATAGGGTAGATCTTAAGATATGATGGCATATCAAGCTTGTATGAGATCTTGCGTACCTTGGAGACAATTTTAAATGGCCCCTTATACTTGCAAATCAAATTCTGATGCATGCCCCGTAGTGCCTTGAATTGTCTTGGGTTAAACTTCACCATGACCATGTCCCAAACTCTAGAGTCGATGGGATGACATTTACGGTCCGTAAACTTCTTCATATTCTTAGCTGCCTTATCCAAGTAGGACTTAGCAGTGTCAAGATGCTCCTCCCATCATTTGGCCATATGATAAGCTCCCAAACACTTTCCCTCGAATGCAGCTGATAATGAATGTGGAGTTTGTGGTTGTTGTCTTGTGGCTAGCTCAAATGGTGTCCGCCTTGTGGACTCACTCTGCTGCAAGTTATAAGAGAATTGGGCGATGTCTAGGAGCCTTGCCCAATCTTTCTGATGCGTGCTTACATAATGCCTCAAGTAGCATTCTGGTAAGGCATTGACTCGGTTCATTTGTCCATCTGTCTGTGGGTGGAAACTAGTAGAAAAGTGTAGCTCTTTGCCAAGGATGTCAAACAACTCTCTCCAAAAGTTTCCAATAAAGCGGGGGTCTCGATCACTGATTATATGCCTTGGTAAGCCCCAATACTTCACCAAGTGAATCTACTAGTTGGGTGGAGGATCGAGGCCATCACAACTGGCTGTCCAAAGAACAAACGAGGCAAGAAGAAAGGTGACAAGTACTTTGTTACACGGGAAGGCAAACCGCTCCATAGAGTATCATGGCTAAGGGACAAAGATCTCCGGTGACACCAAAGCGAGGTGCACGCGTACGTTTCGATGCTTTGTATTGAGGGAGATAAGAAATTAGGTGGGGGGAGGGGAGTTTCATGACCGAACATATCATCATGCCATGTAGGTGCCATTTGGAATATATTAAGGCCATATGAAAGCTTACATAGGAGGGATGCTAGTATTTGCGAGAAGATTCTAGAGAAGTATGGACATTTCCTTTGGAAGACCCTAGATCCTTATGTAATTACTAGGGAAGTCCTTGAAATCTTCTAGGCTTGTAGAAAATTCTAGAGGGTGTCGAGCATTATAGGCCATCACTTCACCACGTACTTAAAGAATAGCTTGGCGGCTTCCTTGGTTGTGCAACCTGGTGAGGCAGGCATGAAAGTGGCATATTTAGAAAATCTATCCACGACCACCATAATAGTACCATAACCATCGGACTTTGGTAGGCAAGTGATAAAGTACATAGTCACTCTCTCCCATGGATGCTCTGCAACTGGTAGTGGCTCCAAACGTCCTCCGGGCTGTTGTTGCTCAACCTTGTCCTTCTGACATACGAGACAAGTCTGCAGATAACATTCTATATCATCTTGTATGTGTGGCCAATAGTAGACTGACTCAACCAAGGCCCTGGTGCGACGTTGGCCTGGATGACCAGCCCACATTGTATCATGACTCTCCCTTATGATCCGCCGTCTAATGGCTCCAAACTTAGGCATGTTGAACCGCCGACCTGTGGTAAGCAATAGGCTGTCTTCTACCCAAAAACGTCTTGTCTTGCCCAGGTTGGCTAACTCGATAAGTTGTTTGGCTGTCAGATCATGTTTCATGCCTTCTTTTATAGCCTCACGAATATCCCAAGTTGCTAAAGTGATGGCAGCAAGATCGGCTTTCCGGCTCAAGGCATCAGCTACAACATTACCTTTGTATGGCATGTACTCAAGGACATAATCAAACTCGGCCAAGAAGTCATCCCACCTAGCCTGTTTTGGTGTGAGCTTCTTCAGCGTCTGAAAGTAGCTAGTAGCCATATTGTCAGTCTTGACGATGAGCCTCGACCCGAGTAGATAATGTTGCCATGTACAAAGGCAATGCACAATGACAGTCATTTCCTTCTCTTGCACAGTGTAACTCCGCTCCGTCTCATTTAACTTGCGTCTCTCAAATGCTATGGGATGCTTATCCTGCATCAGGACACCCCTACTAGCAAAGTCTGAGGCATCTGTTTGAACCTCAAATGTCTTGGCAAAGTCGGGTAATTCCGAAACCGGCTCCTCTGTTACAATTACCTTAAGGTGTTCAAACGCCTTTTGACAATACTCTGCCAAGACCCATGACTTGTTCTTCTTCAGCAGCTCAGTCAATGGTGCAGCCTTTGCTGAGTAGCCACTGATGAATCGACTATAATAGTTAACAAGGCCAAGGAAGGATCTCAACTCTGTTACCTTTTTAGGTGCCTCCCACTCCTGGATAGCACGTACCTTAGCATCGTCCATGCGTAGCTCGCTATTGCTAATGACATGGCCCAAGAAGTGCACCTTTGATTGTGCAAACTCGCACTTATCCCTCTTGATGCATAGCTCGATCTCCCACAAGACTTGGAAAACTTTCCTTATAACATTCTCTTGTATAATTTCTAATATTCCTTAGTCATAACCTTTGCCCTGATACCACGTTGTCACGTCCTTAGTCTTAAACTAACCGCACTTGCGGCACTTGACAACTCGCTCACGATCTTGCACACCCTGCTCACACTCTTGCTATGCCAAGTCAGCCTTACTATGTGAGTGTCATGACCTTCCACATCATCATGCCATGTAGGTTCCACATGGCATATATTTTTTCTATATGGGATGGTTACATAAGTTAGGGAAAAGATCTTTGTGGAATATTCTAGAAACATGGAGAATTTCCTTGGAAAGGTTCTAGATATTTATGCATTTGTAGGAAGGTTCAAGAGAAGTATAGAGGTTTCCTTAGGAAGACCCTAGAACCTTATAGAATTGTTAGGAAAGTCCTTAGAAGAATCTAGTTCTTGTAGAAAAATTATTATTTACTCATTAGCCCCTAGGTGATTAGTATAAATAGTGGGCATTCATTTGTAATTCATCAAGCAAAACAATTTAAATTCTCTCTAATACAAAGCTTCCTTTAACAATTATCTTGTGTTATTTCTTCAATTCTCTTAGCGATCTTGAGTGTAGTAAGGCTGACTTGCCATAGCAAGATCGTGATCAAGTTGCGCAAGATCGTGAGGGAGTTGTCAAGTGCCGCACGTGTACTTAGTTAATAACTAAGGACGTGACAATGTGGTATCAGAGCAAAGGTTAAAACTAAGGGAATGACGAATATCGGAGAAGTTAACGCTGCCAACACCCAAGCCAACGTCATCCAGGATGCTGCTGGCAAGAGCAGCCACAACAAAAGAGGAATACAACCAACAAGAGCCAGGGGGTGCCACTCAAGGTTGTGCCAAATGAGAGGCTTACATCCCAAGAACCATCTGCCATTGAGGCGAGCGAGGATGAAGTGGAGGTCCTGGCGGAGGACGTCTCGCTCGGTAAAGAGTGGGTGATGAAGGTGAATATAGGTATGGACTCCGTAGAGATCTTTGGACAACGCTTGGGGAAGGTGGAAGGCACCCTTAGAGTTCTTGAGCGACACACTCTTGAAGAAATTGAGAGCATCCGAAATGAGTTGCAGGGTCGTACGCAGCTTGAGATAGAGCTAAGGAAAACCATCACTACCTTGGACTGCAGACTTATGGAGGCATTGCGCATTATTGATTCTATGAAGGAAAAGATAGAGTCGCTCGAGGAGCATGCTGACACTAGCGCGACCGAGGCAAACAGTACTGTTGTTGTGATGAGGGAGACCAAGATCGAGGCTCCCAAACTGCCAATGTTCAAAGGTGTTCGTGCACAAGAAGTAGAGAACTTCCTTTGGCACTTGGAGAACTACTTCAGACATGGCAAGGTGAGAGATGACGCGGCCAAGATCAACACTGCTGTGTTGTACGTCTCAGAGATTGTTGCACTGTGGTGGTGTCGAAAGTGTGATGACATGGAAAAGGGGATATGCAACATTGAGATGTGGGAGCAGTTCAATAAAGAGTTAAAGAAGCAATTCTACCCGGTGAATGTGGTGTATGAGGCTAGACAGAAGCTAAGGGAGCTACGACAGACGGCCACAATTCGGGAGTATGTGCACGAGTTCACTACCTTAATACTGCAAATCCCATCACTATCTAAGGAAGATTCATTCTTTCACTTCATGGATGGGTTTCAAAATTGGGCAAATAAGGAGTTAAGAAGACATTAAGTAGTCAATGTGGATGAGGTCGTAGTGGTAGCCAAGATACTTGTTGACTTCAAGATGGAGTCTGCCACGTCCAAAGAAGGAAAAGTCAAGAGGGGTGAGGGAGATCATGACGAGGACAATGGGAAAGTCATGGCCGATGTATACAAGGGTAATGGAAAGGGGCTATCATATAATGGACAGGGGTCTAGGAGAAATGGCAAGGGGCCAGAAAACAATAGCGAGTATGTGCCTAAGGGAGGGTGCTACTTTTGTAAAGGATCACATCGGGCAAGTGAATGCCCAGAGTTGGGTAAGCTTGCAACAATGATCGGGAATTTTGCTCATGGACACAAGGGTGACACATGAGAGATTGCCTGCATTAGAGGGATGCAATTGGAATCTAAGCCGAAAGTTGGGGATTCTAAAGCTTATCTTGGTGCCATGCAAATAGAACATGGTGGTAGCAAGAAACGTTGCGTGGACATAGTTGAAGGGGATGGTAAGTTACAAAATGATGGCACACTATCAGACTTAGATGATGTACCAAGCAGAAGGGTCAAATTTGCTAGCAAGGATGGGACCACAGACGGCAGCCAAATAGGGAGTGAAAGCATAGACTCGATGCCTGAGAAGCTTCTGGACTTGGTTGAGTCATGGGGAGATTCAGGCCAAGAGAAAGGGGAGGAATTAGATGGGCGGAGGATCGAGGCCATTATTACTAGCCATCCAATGTACAAACGGCATAAGAAGATAGGTGACCAGTACCTTGTGAAATGGGAAAGCGAACCGCTTCATAGAACATCATGGGTAATGGACAAAGATCTACGATGACGCCAAGGTGAGGTGCGCACATACATGTCAGTGCTTTGTGCCGAGGACGACACAAAATTGGGTGGGGGAGAGTATCATGACCGGCCACATCAGCATGCCACGTAGGTGCCACGTGGCATATATTTTTTCCATATGGGATGGTTACATAAGTTAGAGAAAAGATCTTTGTGGAATATTCTAAAACTATGAAGAATTTCCTTGGACATGTTCTAGATATTTATGCATTTGTAGGAAGGTTCTAGAGAAATATAGAGGTTTCCTTAGGAAGACCCTAGAACCTTATAGAATTGTTAGGAAAGTTCTTAGAAGAATCTACTTGTGTAGAATATTCTAGAGAAGGGACATAGTTGTAAATATGGAAGGACTTGTAGAACAATTATTATTTACTTACTAGCCACTAGGTGACTAGTATAAATAGGGGGCATTCATTTGTAATTCATCAAGCAAAACAATTCAAGTTCTCTCTAATGCAAAGCTTCCTTTAACAATTCTCTTGTGTCATTTCTTCCATTCTCTTAGCGATCTTGAGTGTAGTAAGGTTGACTTGGCATAGCAAGATCGTGAGCAAGTTGCGCAAGATCGTGAGCGAGTTGTCAAGTGCCGGACATGTACTTAGTTAATAACTAAGGACGTGACAATGGGCGACGTAAATGGCCCTTCATACTTGGGAATCAAATTCTGATGCATGCCCCGTAGTGCCTGCTGTTGTTGCTCAACCTTGTCCTGATGACATATGAGACAAGTCCGCACATAATATTCTATATCATCTCGAATGCGTGGCTATGGACTTTATCACTTTCCTACCAAAGTCTGACAGTTATGGTACTATTATGGTGGTCGTGGATAGATTTTCCAAATATGCCACCTTCATGCCTTCCTCACCAGGCTACACAGCCAAGGAAGCCGCCAAGCTATTCTTTAAGAACATGGTGAAGTATCGGGGCTTACCAAGGCATATAATCAGTGAGTGAGACCCCCGTTTTACTAGAAACTTTTGGAGAGAGTTGTTCGACATCCTTGGCACGGAGATGCACTTTTCTACTATGTTCCACCCACAAACGGATGGACAAACGGAATGAGTCAATGCCTTACTAGAATGCTACTTGAGGCGTTATGTAAGCGCGCATAAGAAAGATTGGGCAAGGCTCCTAGACATCGCCCAATTCTCTTATAACTTGCAGCGGAGTGAGTCCATGGGGCGGACATCATTTGAGCTAGCCACATGCCAACAACCACAAACTCCACATTCATTACCAGCTGCATTCGAGGGAAAAAGTTTGGGGGCTTATCAATATGGCCAAAGGATGGGAGGAGCACCTTGACACTACTAAGTCCAACTTGGATAAGGCAGCTAAGCAGATGAAGAAGTTTGCAGACCATAAACGGCGTCCCATGGACTATAGAGTTAGGGACATGGTCATGGTGAAGTTTAACCCAAGACAATTCCAGGCACTACGGGGCATGCATCAGAATTTGATTCACAAGTATGAGGGGCCATTTACAATCGTCGACAAGGTAGGCAAGATCTCATACAAGCTTGACATGCCATCGTATCTTAAGATCTACCATGTCTTCCATGCCAGCATGATTAAGCCATATCATGAAGATAAGGATGATCCGAGTAGGGGGACAACCAAGTCGAGCACCAATGACTATCACTGCCTCGCATGATAGGTAGATTGAGGCTATCATAGATTACCAGGCCAGGTGAAAATAAGGGCAAAAAGCCACCGCTATGTTCCCTGTCCATTGGAAAGGGCAATCACTGGAGGAGGCCACGTGGGAACAATATGAAGACTTGTGGAAATTCAAAGATAAGATCCGAGAGTTTATGTAGCAGCATTGCGCCGCGGTCATGTTAGGTGGGGGAGAGTGTGATGACCCGCCATGTCATCATGCCACATAGGTACCATTTGGCATATATTGATGCCATATGGAAGCTTACATAAGAAGAAGGTTAGCATTTGTAAGAAGATTCTAGAGAAGTATGAACATTTCCTTGGGAAGAACCTAGATCTTTATGAATTTGCTAGGAAAGGCCTTGGATTCTTCTAGGCTTGTAGATAATTCTAGATAAAGCCCTAATCTTGCAAATATCAAGGACTTGTGTAATAATTAATATTTACACACTAGCCCCTAGGAGACTAGTATATAAAGGGGGGCTATTCATTTGTAATTCATCAAGTAAAACAATTCAAGTTCTCTCTAGTACAAAGTTTCCTTTAGCAATTCTCTTATGTTTTTTCTTCCATTCTCTTAGCGATCTTGAGTGCATGAAGGTTGACTTGGCATAGCAAGAACGTGAGCAAGTTGTGCAAGATCATGAGCGAGTTGTCAAGTGCCGCACGTGTACTTAGTTAACAACTAAGGAGGTGACATTAAGCAATTTAAGTATGGTTTCTGTCCTCCGAAAAGTTGAAGCGAATAACATCCAACAAGAACATGCATTTTCATTTCTCGTGTGTATTTGAGCAAGTAAAATTACAAGCAAAACCTGTAGTCATGCTATTTTGACAAAAACAGAACATAAGTTTTCATTTACAGAGTAATTCCCAATAATTAACATCCAAAGTTTTATTTTAATTAAAATCTTGAAATCGGCACCTTCATCAACATCTTAGAATACTTCAATTAAGATACTATAATCCTTCTATATGGAGAGTCATGTCTAATAACACCTCTAAAACATGATATCTAAGTTGTAAACATACAAATTTAGAAAAGGATTTGGATATATTACTAGTATATGAAACACCAAAAAAGTGAAAGAGAACATTCATGAGACTTTAGACAAATGTTTATCACTCAGTTTGTCAAGATAAATTAAAAATATGGTTTCCATATAACTCCTGAAACATAATTTCTATACTTAAGAAATATTACAACATGATTTTACATGAACTTGTGATAGAACACCTATAATGGAAAAAGTATTCGAGTCTAATTTCAAGCAAAACAGGATTGACACATTTCACAAAGGTATTATAACAAACTGGTGTCCATTAGAGAACTACTAGAGCATGACTCCCTAACGAAAATAATTTCTTCTGGACAAAACAACACATATCTCACAGCTAATAATAGAAGAGAGGATATTAGAGTTCATAAAGAAACTAACCTATTTCGGGGCAGCAAACTGAAGCGTTGGCTTTGTATCTATCGAACTCCGACTACGAAAGCGCTAACTTGAGATTGCCATCAAATACCGAAATGAACAGCAAAATACCTCTGTTTCGGTTAAGAAACCAACAAAGGCTTAGTAGAGCAGTTTTAAAATAGGTCAAAAAATGAGCCAAGGGCAATGGAGTATAAAGGCTAGCAGCAGCGGCCAAAAGATGGTCCAAAATTGCTTCCAGACACAAGTATTTATAGAGGTAACTCTAGGGTTTCAATTTTGAGCGGGATTTCAAATTTGATTTTGAAAAGTAGCCTTTTGAAATTGAACCTCTGCCTTGGTGATTCTCCCATAGAGATTTCAAAAGTAATTTTGGTCTTTTATGTTGACCAAATTGAAGGAGATCACAGAACGGTATGGATCTTGAAAAGATAAAGCAAGAGATACAGAGATTTACCCGAATATGGTACGACAATACTCTTCCATGGCTGAAGAATAGTTTGAATTGTTAGCCAAAAATGGTCATGGAGATAGGGAAAGGCTCTTCCATGGAAAGAGGGGGAAGAGAGAGAGTGAGAGAGCTGTAACGTTTAGTTGTGGTAAACGAGGGGGGTGGGATACCACAGGTCAAAAGTTCAACACTGGCATTAAGATAAATAATTCAATGTAATTAAATGTATCATTTTTGAAATCCAATGGGAGAGATATTTTAGATACAACTAATTCCTAAAGGGCTCATAAGTCATAGGACTGATTCTTGTTGGGCCGATTTTGGTTCATTTTGTGGAGGATTTGGGCCAGTGTATACAAATTAAAATGTTGCTTGGGCAGAATGGTTAGGTTGTAATTTGGGCCTTTTAAACAAACTTGGATTTTTTCTTCCTCCTATTTCATTAGGCTTCTAATAATCAACAATAATATTAATATATTAAAAAACAAGCAAGTAACTAACATATTTATTAGTTTAATCATAATTACTAATGTTTAAATAAAATACTAATCATAAGATACGACAAGATTTATTAAATAAAATTTCGTAATATTTAAAAGTTATTGCAAAAAATATTCTCGCTTAGTGAGGTAAAATAAATAAAAATATTTTCCATGAAAGGTAACAATAAATACGATTAAGGTATGAATGATAAAGATGATAGCAATATCATTAATAATAATAATAGTAGTAGTAGCAGTAGCAGTAGTAGTAGTAGTGATATTAATAATACTAGTAATAGTGATATTAAGTAAATAATAATATAAATAATTAGGTCTAGTTTGTGCTAAAAATGATAAAATAACTATTATTACATTATTAGTGATATTAAAAGTTTAAAGAAATAGTTTGAGAGAAAAGATGGACAAAATTGGATGTCAAGAATACTCACATTACTCCATGCACCTTGAATGCAGATCCAGGTACACCTGAGGCTGTGTGAGGACTTCTCTACCTAGCATCATATCAGGGAGTATCAAGGTAGCTGCATTTGTCGTTCGCAGTCCTGATCTTCCTTCTATCTTATTTACTTTATTTCCGCATTTCTAGAGAACGATATGTAGTAAGTTGACACTCATGTATTAAAGGCTCAGACTTTTGACACCGGATTTTTCATGATGTGTAGTTATTTTATATTTGGGATTTCCGTATATTTAACTCTATTTCAAAATTTCAGTATTATGACTTAGTAATTTACCTTTGTTAACTCTATAAAATGGTTAAGGTTATTAAATTGGTCGGACTTGCCTAGCAGTGTGTTGGGCGCCATCACGACTAGAGTTGGGGTTGTGACAAGTTGGTATTAGAGCCTAGGTTACTTAGTCTCGCGAGTCATAAGCCGGTTTAGTAGAGTCTCATGGATCAGTACGAAGATGTCTGTACTTATCCTCGGGAGGCTGCAGAACCTTTAGAAAAACTTCACATTCTTGAAACTCTTGTCGTGCGGCTTTGTTGAACTGAGAACTAAACTTCAATTATTCTATTCTCTCACAGATGGTGAGGACACGAGCTACCGAACGTGATGCAAGAGCACCAGTGCCACCTACTGAGGCCGCCAGAGGCCGTGGATGCGGTCATAGTCGTGGTAGAGGCAGAGCAGCCGAGGCACCACCTGCTTATCCACCAGTTGCCCCAGCTCAGGATCAGGCTCCAGCTGTGGATACTCCAACAGCACCTGTTCAGGCACCAGTTGTGCCTATCGTGATTCTGGGCCTTCAGGAGACCTTGGCACAGATATTATCAGTCTGCACTAGCCTGGCTCAGGCAGTTTCAGCCACCACAGCAGCAATAACTACTTAACAGGCCGAGGAAGGCAATTAGACCCCCGTTGCTCGCACACCTGAGCAGGTGGTGCAGGGACTACAGACACCAGAGGCACCTCGAGCTCAACAGGTTGCACCAGTTCAGGGCTTCGTAGTTCCAGCCATGCCAGACGATGAGCAGCGTCATCTCGAGAGGTTCGGTAGGCTCCAGCCTCCGACATTCAGTGGAGCTGAGGGCGAGGATGCCCAGGGTTTTCTTGACAGATGTCAGCGCATGCTCCGTACGACAGGGATCCTTGAGTCGAGTGGTTTGGAATTTACTACTTTTCAGTTCACAGGGGCTGTTCTTGCTTGGTGGGAGAACTTTGAGAGGCGTAGGCCTATTGGTGCAGCACCCCTTTGTTGGAAGCAGTTCTCCTCTTTTTTTTTCTAGAGAAGTATGTACCTTAGTCCCGCAGAGAGGAGCTGTGTATGCAGTTTGAGTGGTTGACACAGGGGGATATGACAATGACTCAGTACGAGATGAGGTTTTCACAATTGGCCCGTAATGCTATTTGGATGGTTCCATCAGATCGTGAGAGGATTAGGAGATTTGTGGATGGCCTTAACTACCATCTCCGCATTCTAATGACTAGAGAGAGAGTACTGAGTGCTACGTTTGAGGAGGTGGCAGATATCGCTCGTGAGATCGAGTCAGTTCACCGGAGAGAGCGAGAGGAGATGGAGGCCAAGAGGCCTCGTGGATCGGGAAGTTACAGTGGTGCTCCTTTGAGGGGCCAGTTCCAGCAGGGTAGAGGTCGTTCTTTCGGGCCTGCTCAGTCGGCCCGTCCAGAGTACTGTGGGGGATCTTCAGGTCGTGGTCATCATGGTCCCCAACAGGGTTAGTCTTCACTCAGCGCCCTACTAGCTCAGAGTTCATCTCATGCATTGTCAGCTCAGGGTTCTTATGCGCCGAGTGCATCTGCTGGTCACTCCGGTGCGAGGGGTTCCCTTCAGTCCCCATCTCCAGCACCGGGCAGCTGCTATTAGTGCGGAGAGTTTGGTCACTTGAGGAGGAGTGCCCTCGACTTCATGGCAGATAGAATCAGTAGAGGTGTCAGTCCTCGACTTCTGCTCCTACTACATCATCACCTGCCCAGCCAGCTAGGGGTGGAGATCAGGCATCCAGGGGTCATCCCAGAGGTGGAGATCGATCAGACAGTGGCCTGGCTCATTTTTACGCTATATCAGGCAGGACATATGCCATGCCTCAAATGCTATCATTACATGTATTGTTTCAGTTTGCCACAAAGACACCTCAGTATTATTTGATCCTGGTTCCACTTATTCATATGCGTCTTCATATTTTGCTCATCATTTGGGTATGTCCCGAGGGTGTCTTGCTTTACCTACTATGTATCTACCCTGGTGGGCGATACTATTGTTGTAGACCATGTATACCGGTCATGTGTGGTGACTATTGGTGGTCTGGAGACCCGAGTTGATCTATTGCTATTGAGTATGGTGGATTTTGATGTCATTTTGGGCATGGACTGGTTATCTTCGTATCATGCTATTCTAGACTGCCATGCTAAGACAGTCACTTTGGCTATGCCGGGTCTACCGCGGATCAAGTGGTGTGGTGTGACTGATTATGTTCCTAGTAGAGTTATTTCTTTCTTGAAGGCCCAGTGTATGGTTGGGAGGGGTTGCCATTCCTATTTGGCGTTTATGAGGGATGAGGGAGCTGAGACTCCTAGCATTGATTCTGTTCCAGTTGTGAGGGGTTTCCCAATGTGTTTCCTGCAGACCTGTTGGGCATGCCGCCGGATAGGGATATTAATTTCGGTATTGACTTGGTGCCGAGAACTCATCCATTTCTATTCTGCCATATCCTATGGCACCAGCGGAGTTGAAAGAATTGAAGGAGCAGCTTCAGGAGCTCCTGGATAAGGGGTTCATTCGGCCTAGTGTGTCACCTTGGGGTGTGCTAGTTCTGTTTATGAAAAAGAAGGATGGCATAATGAGAATGTGCATCGATTATAGGCAATTGAACAAGGTAACAATCAAGAACAAGTATCCCCTGCCTCGCATTGATGATTTGTTTGACCACCTTCAGGGAGCGAAGGTGTTTTCCAAGATTGATATCCATTCGGGTTATCACCAGCTGAAGATCAGTGATTTCGATATTCATAAGACTACTTTCAGGACTAGATATGGTCACTATGAGTTTCTTGTCATGTCTTTAGGGCTGACCAACGCCCCAGCAACGTTCATGCATCTGATGAACGGTGTATTTTGGCCTTATCTGGATTCATTTGTCATCGTGTTCATTGGTGATATTCTGGCATACTCGCGCAGTCAGGAGGAGCACGCGCATAATTTGCGAGTTGTATTGCAGTGATTTGGGGAGGAGAGGCTTTATGAAAAGTTCTCCAAGTGTGAGTTTTTGCTAGGTTCAGTGGCTTTCTTGGGACACGTAGTGTCCAGCGAGGGTATTCAGGTTGACCCGAAGAAGATAGAGGCAATGCAGAGTTGGCCTAGACCGTCCTCAGCCACGGAGATCCGTAGTTTCCTTGGGTTGACAGGCTATTATCGCTGGTTTGTTAAGGGTTTTTCCTCTATTGCATTTCCATTGACCAAGTTGACTTATAAGGGTGTTTTATTTGTATGGTCAGACGAGTGTGATGAGAGCTTTCAAAAGCACAAGACAGCTTTGACCAGAGCTCTAGTATTGGTTTTGCCGTCAACTTCAGGTTCATATACGATATATTACGATGCTTCTAGAGTTGGGATTGGTTGTGTTTTGATGTAGGAGGGTAGAGTTATTACTTATGATTCTTGTCAGTTGAAGCCCCATGAGCAGAACTACCCCATTCACAATTTGGAGTTAGCTGCTATAGTTCATGCATTGAAGATTTGGAGGCATTACTTGTACGAAGTATCTTGTGAGGTATTCACTGATCATCGCAGTCTTCAGCATTTATTCAAGCAAAAGGACCTTAATTGGAGGCAACGGAGGTGGCTAGAGTTACTGAAAGATTATGACATTACTATTTTATATCACCCAGGAAAGGCCAATGTAGTGGCTGATGCTTTGAGCCGAAAGGCGGTGAGTATGGGGAGCTTGGCGTACATTCCAGTTGAGGAGAGGCCATTTTCAGTTGATGTTCAGGGCTTGGCCAATCGGTTTGTGAGGCTAGATATTTCAGATCCCAATCAGGTGTTGGCTTGTGTGGTTTCTCGGTCTTCCTTGTATGACCGCATCAAAGAGTGTCAGTATGAGGATCCGCATTTACTTGTCCTTAAGGATAAGGTTCAACATGATGATTCCAGGGATGTTACCATTGGAGATGATGGTGTGTTGAGGATGCAGGGCCGGATTTGCGTGCCTAATATGGAAGGGCTTCAGGAGTTGATATTGGAGGAGGCCCATAGCTCACGGTATTCCATTCATCCGGGTGCCGCGAAGATGTATCCGGATCTTATACAATACTATAAGTGGTGGAGGATGAAGAGAGATATTATGGAGTATGTAGCCTAGTGTCTTAATTGTCAGCAGGTGAAATATGAGCATCAGAGACCGAGTGGCTTGCACCAGCAGATGGATATTCCTGAGTGGAAGTGGGAGAGGATCATTATGGATTTTGTTACCGAACTCCCACGTACTTTGAATAAATGGGAGAGGATCACAATGGATCACTATCTGGGTGATTGTAGACAGTCTGACCAAGTCCGTACACTTCATTCCGGTTTGTACTACTTATTCTTCAGAGCGGCTGGTAGAGATTTATATTCGGGAGATTGTTCGGTAGCATGGTGTTCTAGTTTTCATCATATCAAATCGGGGCACTCAGTTGACCTCTTAGTTTTGGCAGGCTATTCATCGAAAGTTGGGTACTCAGGTGCAGTTGAGCACAACTTTTCACCCTCAGACGGACGGGCAGTCCGAGAGCACCATTTAGATATTGGAGGATATGTTACGCGCCTGTGTTACTGATTTTGGAGGGTCATGGTATCGGTTTCTACCGCTTGCAGAGTTTGCGTACAACAACAAATATCAGTTCAGCATTCAGATAGCACCGTATGAGGCCTTGTATGGGAGACGGTGTAGATCTCCAGTTGGTTGGTTCGAGCCAAGGGAGGCTAGATTGTTAGGGACAGATTTGGTTCAGGATGCATTGGAGAAGGTGAAGGTGATACAACAGAGACTTTGTATAGCGCAGTCGAGGTAGAAGAGTTATGCGGACAGAAAGGTCCGAGATGTATCCTATATGATTGGTGAGAAGGTCTTGCTGAAGGTTTCACCCACAAAGGGTGTTATGAGATTCGGAAAGAAAGGGAAATTGAGTCCGTGATTCATTGGGCCTTTTGAGGTACTTAGAAGGATTAGGGAGGTGGCTTAAGAGCTTGCCTTGCCACCCAGATTCTCGGGCGTGCATCCAGTTTTTCATGTTTCTATGCTCCGGAAGTACATTGGGGACCCGTCCCATGTTCTATATTTCAGTACAGTTCAGCTGGAGGGTGACTTGACTTATGATGTAGCGCCAACAACCATTTTGGATTGTCGGGCTCGGAAGTTGAGGTCAAAGGATGTTGCTTGGGTGAAAGTGCAGTGAAGAGGTCGGCCCATGGAGGAGGCTACCTAGGAGATCGAGCGGGAGATGTGGAGCAGATATCCTCACCTATTTGAGGCTTCAGGTATATTTCTTGACTCGCTTGAGGACGAGCGTTTGTTTAAATTAGGGAGGATGTGACAATCCGACCCGTTGTCACATGAGTTACCGCCACGTTTCCTCTATTTTCTGCTTCTTTATGCTTCTTTATCAGTGTTGGGTGTGAACGAGTTGATGTGGATTGGTTATAGAAGGAAATGAGACACTTAGTCTCTTTAAGGAAGGTTTGTTTTGGAAAAGTCAACTGGATGTTGAATTATATGTTAGAGGGCTCGGATATGAATTCTGATGATTCGGTTAGCTTCGGGGGTTGATTTGTGACTTAGAAGTGTGATCGAAAGTGTTTTTGAGGTCCGGTGTAGAATTAGGCTTGAATTGGCGAAGTTAGTATTTTGGCGAATTCCGGTTGATAGGTGAGATTTTTATCCGAGGGTCGGATTGGAATTCTGAGAGTGGCAATAGCTTCGTTAGGTGATTTGGGATGTATGTGCAAAATTTCAGGTCATTCGGACGTGTTTTGGTTGGGTTTTGATCGAATGCGTGTTTCGGAAGTTTTAGAAGAACATAGGCTTGAATCTGATGTGATTTGATGGTTTTGGTATTGTTTGAGGTGTTTTAATGATTGGACCAAGTTTGAATGATGTTTTAGGGTGTGTTGGTGCTTTTGGTTGAGGTCCCGGGGGCCTCGGCGGTGATTTCAGATGGCCAACGGAAGGCTGTTGGGACCTTGGATATTGCAGAAAATTGCAGGTCAGTGTTGCAGAGTTTTGCTCTATGCAATCGCAGGAGAGGCTTTGCGATCGCATAGAAGGATTTTTGGGGGCTGTTCAGTTGTTCTATGCGATCGCAGGGTAGTGTTCGCGATCGCGTAGGGTGAGGAGTTCATGTAGTGCGATTGCATGAATGTTATTGCGATCGCATAAAGGAATCTTGGGAGTTTGGATTTTTGTTCATCGCGATCGCGTGGTTGTGTCTACGATCGCCTAAGGTAAAGTTTTTGGTCATTGCGATCATAGGGATATTTATGCGATCACATAGTGTTAAAAGTGGAGCTAGAAATTTTGTTCAATGAGATCGCAAACCTGGGGCAGCGATCGCGTATAAGGAAGGTCAGCTGGACAGAAGGGTTTTTATTAACATTTCATCCACGAACTAAGTCTTATTTTCACCATTGTTGAGCATCCTTGAAAGCATTTGGACAGGAATTAAAGAGGATTTCGACTGGGATTGATTGGAGGTAAGACCAATGAACTAAAAACACAATTTTATTTTGAAATTGACCTTGAAATCAATGGAAACTTAGCAAAAAGGGGAAGAACTAGGGCTTGAGTTCTAATATTGCAAATTGGGATTTGAGGGGCCATTTGGACTCCGATTTTGGTGCTCTTTATATGTATAGACTTGTGGCAAGATAAGGAACCCGTTGGTGTAAGAATTTCTGAGTTTTAGGAAGTGGGCCCGGGCTCGAGTTTAGCTAATTTCGAGATTTTTGCTATATTCGATTATTTTCGATTGGGTATTGTTCTATTGGCATATTGTGACGTATTCATTGTGGTTTTGATCAGATTCGACGTGCGAGGAGGTCGATTCGAGAGGCAAGGGAATAGCGAGCTAGAATTTTGGCTGGGTTGAGGTGAGTAATAGATGTAAATAATGTTCTGAGGGTTTTAAACCCCATATTTGCACATCGTAGTGCCATATTGAGGTGACTTGCAAGCCGAATAGCGAGCGTGGGGTAGAGCACCGTTGGGGATTGTGACTAGGTCTGTCCCGGTAGATGAATATAGTGCGTAATTGACTGAAATTCACTTATTATCATTATAATTGAGCTGATTGCTATATTTTGGGCTTCATGCCAATTGGTTGAATCCTTCAGGGATTGCTACTACTGGTTTCTTACCATTTTTCATATTGTTAAAATCAGTCCTAGTAATTAATATTGTTTGGCAAACTCATCCACCTTTTTCTCAAACTAGAAACTTAATTAATATTTTCAAATGAAGTTTGGGCTGAATATTTCTATATTATTGTGCCCGAGAGGCTTATGTGATTTTGGACTGAGTATGGGATCGGGCTCTGCGTCGCAGCGATATGATATTGATATTGATACGAGGCCGAGGGCCTAGTTGATGCCACGAGATGGCTTATTATTGTGCTTGGGCCGTGAGGGCCCCTCCCGGAGTCTGCACACCCCCAGTGAGTGCCGTCGACGATAAATAAATGGAGCGGGCTACATGCCGCAGCGGGTACAGGAGAGTGCCGGTCTATGTGTTGCATTGCATATTTGATTGTCATTTACTTATTTATCTGTTGGGGTATTTTCATAATTGTTTTCACTGGTGTACTGATTTTATACTACTGGGTTCAAGTTGCTGTATTTATAGAATTACTTTGTGCTCATTCAAGATTTCTTATACTTGGTCTTTATTTATGTTTATTACTCACTGGGTCGGAGTACTCACATTACTCCCTGTACCTTGCGTACAGATCCAGGTACACCTAAGGCTGTGTGAGGACTTCTCTGCCTAGCGTCATATCTGGGAGTATCAAGGTAGCTGCATTTGACGTTCGTTCGCAGTCCTGATCTTCCTTCTATCTTATTTACTTTATTTCTGCATTTCTAGAGAACGATATGTAGTAGGTTGACACTCAAGTATTAGAGGCTCAGACTTATGACACTGGATTCTTCGGGCTGCATAGTTGTTTTATATTTGGGATTTCCGCATGTTTAACTCTATTTCAGGATTTCAGTATTATGACTTAGTAATTTACCTGTGTTAATTAATTCATGAACTGTATAAAATGTTTAAGGTTATTAAATTGGTTGGGCTTGCCTAGCAGTGTGTTGGGCGCCATCACGACCGGGGTTGGGATCGTGACAAAAAATAACCGGCCGAGTCGTTACATGTTCGGACTATACGTCTGAATACTTTACATTTTTCAAGTGATGCTAATTCTGCCTTGATAGCGTCTTTCCATTTTGGCCAATCATTTCTCTATCTACATTCATTGACAAATCTTGGTTCAAGATCCTCATCTTGTTGCATTATTTCAACAGCAACATTATAAGCAAAAATGTTGCCGGAAATAATATTATTTCGGTTCCACCTCTTTGCCGTAGAGACATAACTTATTGAGATCTCTTCATTTTTATTATTTTCAGGTACCTGGACCTCCTCTGAGGTCTTATCATTTGTTATGTCATAGGGCTCTTTTTGAGCAATTGCCTCCGTATTATGATCTCCTAGATCATTTGCTCCTTTTCAATCTTTGAAACCAATTGGTCTACCATATTTCAAGCGTGGCTTAGACTCATTGGTATTTACAGATTGTCAAACCAGGACATCAATTCGTATAACAGCATTAGCAGCTGGAATATGTGATTTAGTCACCCTTGGTCGGTTAGTGAATGCATCTGGAAGTTGATTTGCAGTATTTTACAAATAAATTATCTTTTGAACCTCATGTCCGTATTGCTTTCTTCGAGGATCTAAATGAGATAGTGATAATGCATTCCATTTTATCTCTATTTGCAATTGCTTATTTCTCCCCCTAATATTGGGTATATTGATTCATCAAAATGACAATCAGCAAATCTTGCCGTAAATAAATCTCTAGTCATAGGTTACAAATATTTAATAATAGAAGGAGATTTATACCTGACATATATAACCAATATTCTTTGGGGTCCCATCTTTGTGCGTTGTGGTGGAGCAATTGGAACATATACTGCACATCCAAATATTCTATGATGGGAAATATTTGGCTCCTGACCAAAAGCCAATTGTATTGGGGAGACTTTATGATAATTTGTAGGTCTAATAAGCACAAGAGCTGCTGCATGAAAAATAGTGTGGCCTCATGCTGAAATGGGAAGTTCTGTTCTTATAAGCATTGGCCTAGCAATTAATTGGAGGCGTTTGATCAATGATTCTGCTAGACCATTTTGAGTATGAACATGAGCAACTGGATGCTCAATTATTATCCCAGTTGATATGCAATAATCGTTAAAGGCCCGGGACGTAAATTCACTAGCATTATCAAGGCAAAGTGTTTTAATTGCATAATCTGGAAACTGTGCTCTTAATATTATTAATTGAGCTAGTAACCTCGCAAAGGCCAAATTGCGGGTTGATAACAAGAACACATATGACCATCTTGTATATGCATCTATCAAAATCATATAATATTTGAATGGTCCACATGGAGGGTGTATGGGTCCATATATATCACTTTGTATATGTTCCAAAATGTAGGAGATTCAACTCCAACTTTAATTACTGATGGTCTAATAATCAATTTTCCTTGAGAACATGCAGCACAAGAGAATTCTTTAGTTTGAGGAATCTTCTGGTTCTTCAGTGAATGACCATGTGAATTCTCAATTATTTTGCGCATCATATTATAACCGGGATGGCCCAACTGGTCATGCCAAATAATAAAATCATTAGTAAACTTCTTGTTTACTATGACATGTGATTCAACTACACTAATATTAGTGTAGTATAATCCGGAGGAAAATGCGGGAAGCTTTTCAAGCACATACTTCTTTTCCGCTTTTATTGTAGTAATATAAAGGTATTCAATCTTTCCTTTATTGGTAGTATCAATATGATAGCTATTTTGGCGAATATCTTTGAAACTCAACAAGTTTCTTTGAGACCTACTACAATATAATGCATCATTAACAGCCAATATAGTTCCTCGTGGTAGTAATACAGTCGCTCTTCTAGAGCCCTCAATTAATTTTGTACTACCAGATATTATAATTATATTGGCTTATTTTATAATTAAATAAGAGAAATATCTCTTATCGTTTATATGGTGTGCGTTGTAACACTATCCAAAAAATATATTTCTTCTTTATTATTCATACGGCCAACCAAAGACTGGGAAGTTTTCATATTCTTCAAGAAGAAAAAAATACATCATAAGTAATATTGAAAAATTTTAAGAACAAAAGAAACTACATTTATGAAATTAAATACCAATAATATAAAAAGTTTTACTCAAAATATGAACTTTGTAAAAAGAAATATATTTATTCTTATCATTTTCCCAATAATAAGTCTTCAGTTATGATGTTCAAAGAAGTTTCCAGCTTGTAAATGAGTAATATCTGCAAGACCTTCAAAAATATCATCTTTATAGGCAAGGTTTGCTTCCAACTTTATCATGATTATTCATATGGCCGGCCTCAACATCATTTTGAAAATTCAAGTGAGTCTATTTCCTTTTATAGATGCTTGATAAAGTTTGACAAAATATTCAGGTGTACGACAAATTCATGCCCAGTGATTTTTCATACCACATCGGCGGCAAACATTGCCTTTTCCTTTTATTGGATTACTCTGAGAATCCTTATTTGTCTCTTATTTATAACGACCACCACCATGGAGATTATTATTTTGCCCCTTGCCACGCCCACATATATTAATACGGCCACTATAATTATTATGTCTTTTTTCAAACTTTGGATCAATCATTCCCAAATTCGCTTATGGAAATGGAGCTGATCCAGTGAGGCGAGCTTCATGATTTTTCATTAACAGGGCATTATGTTGTTCTGCCACCAAAATGCATGAAATTAACTTAGAATATTTCTTAAAGCCCTTTTCACGGTATTGCTATTGTAACACCATATTTGAGGCATGAAAAATGGAAAGAGTCTTTTCCAGCATGTTCTCTTCATTCATAGGTTCCCCACATAACTTTAATTGGGAAATTATTCTATATACATCAGAATTATATTCACTTATGCTCTTATAATCTTGTAGCGGTAAGTGCATTCACTCACAACGAGCTCTTGGGAATACCGTGGCCTTTAGGTGGTCATATCGTTCCTTCCAACTAGTCCATAATTGAAATGGATCTTTCAAGGTTAAATATTCACTTTTTAACCCTTCATCGAGATGTTGGCAAAGGAAAATCATGGCTTTTGCCTTATCTTGACTTGATGCTTCATTTCCTTCTTTAATAGTGTCACCAAGACCTTTAGTGTCAAGGTGAATTTCAGCATCAAGCACCCATCGCAAATAGTTATTTTCAGAGATATCAAGTGCCATAAATTCAAGCTTTGACGAATTGGACAAAGTGAAAACTATCATAGAAATAAGTGAATTAGAATGACAAGAATTATTATCAATAAAAAATTCAGTGCAGTACATAATCGCGTATTAATATTCTATATGTATATTTATGAAACAAATAGTTATGTGCAGTGCGATGATAAATTAGTGTTTAATATTTACCATCAAAACTTTAGACGTGTAAGTATATTTTCATAGAATAAATAAGTTGAATTACTATGTACTAGTTTAATTTTGTTCTACTTAGAATATGTTTCAATAAGCTAAGTAGGCATAAAACTAGATGATATCAGTTCTGACAAGTTTCAACATTCAATACGATACATCTAATAGTTAAGTCGTTAATTTTAAAGTTATTAATTAGTTTGTACACTTAGGTGATAAATTTATTGAATACACATTTGAAGATTTCGAAAATTTTGCAAGAATTCCTTCTAAATGCATATTCTGTTAGAATATTTGGATGTGGGCTTAATTAGTCTAATTATTTTAATTCAATTTTAATACTTATTTATTTATGTGTATGATTAAACTTCTTCGTAGTTTATGTAATGAAATAATAATTTAACTGAAACTTATTATTTTCATACCAATGCAATTATTATAATCATATTCAAAATAAGTTATGCATATGGTAATTAAATTGCAGATTAAAGAAGATCCTAATAGAAACATTATAAACATAGGAATGTATACCTGAATCGAAAAAGAAAATGACCACCTCTTTTAGGAAGAAGATAAAATTCGGATGAAGCAGATAACCTCAGTTGGTTAGGATCTCGTGCTGATAACGAGTTAAGAAATGAGAGCAAAATAGAACAATAGACTAATTGAGACAAAATAAATATGAGGGAGAATATTTTATTATTTCTTTTCTTGGTATATCTTTCATAGGGTCAAAAGTTCCATATTTATAAAAGTCACGACCCCAGTTCACCCTCCATGAACATGCCGTGATGGCACCTAGTTCCTATAACTAGGTAAGTCTAACAATGCAGAAATTTAATATAACAATGCGGAATAATTAATTAAAAACTGAACATATGTAAAATAATGACTGCATATAAGGTCGCTCGGCCTATACAACCCAAAAGAAATGCGGAAGTCTACAACTCAATCCCAAAACCCGAAAACTTACAGTCTAAAATGAACAAGTAAACAGGAAATCTCAATTTAAATGCTTCAAGTAGAAACGGGTTTTCGACAATTAGCTCAAGTACGCGCTTGTCACCTCACGTACTAGGCATCCAATATTCAAAGATCATGTCCTTAGGGGAAAGGTCCCCCACACAAGGTTAGACAAGCCACTTACCTCGAACAGGCTCAGTAATCAACTAGGAACCACGTCTTTGCCAAGAGTATCCGACTCAAAATGGCCCAAATCTATTCAATTCAATTACAAGTCGTAAATAATATTGCAAACAACTGATTTCAATATTAAATTTAAAGCTAGGGCGCAAAAATAGGTAAAATAACCAAAATGCCGCTCAAGCCAATGTCTCGGAATCGAATAATTTTTACATTTCCAGAACCCTCGTACTCTCACGAGTCTAACCATATAAAAATCTCCCAAATCGGAAGTTAAATGCCCACTCAAAACTCAATAGTTTGGTCTAAGAAGTTTTCCCAATTTTTGATCCCAAATTCGAAATTAGATGATTGATTAAGCTAGATATTGATGGAATACAACTAAATAGGATTAGGAAAACGTTACCCAAAAATCTTCTCTTCAAAAACCACTAAAAATCGCCCTCTCCCGAACTCTCAATTGATTTTTCCAACTTTTGAGACTTAACCCTCGAATTTACTATTTCTGAATAGACTTTTCTGCTTCTGTGGACAAGGGACCACTTCTGCGGACCACGAGCCGCTTCTGCGGTTTTCACTTAAAGGACCAGACTTCGCTTATGAGGTACGCACTCCGCTTTTGCGGTCCCGCTTATGCGGAATAGGGATCGCTTCTGCGGTTCCTGAGAAGATGCCTAAACTTGCTTCTGCGGCTCTGCTTCTGCAGTTCCCAAGCCACAGAAGCGAAAATACCAGAAGAGAAAATACCAGCAGCTGCAACACTTAAAGAATTTCTCCATTAACAACTCGAAATCATCTCGAGGCCCCCGAGACCTCAACCAAAAGCACCAATACCTCATTATACCTTATTTGAACTTCTACCAATCCTTAAAATACCTAAAACAACACCGGAAACCCAAGTTAATCAATGATTCAAGCCTAAGAACTTCAAATTTCTTCCAAATACGCTTTCGATCAAAAAACCTAACCAAAATACGTCCGGATGACCTGAAATTTTGCACACACATCCCAAATGACATAACGGAGCTACAACAACTTTCGGAATTCCATTCCGACCCTTGGATCAAAAATTCACTATCAGACCGGAAACTTCAAAAATTCAAACTTCGACATCTCTATCCTAAATGAGCTACGGACCTCCAAAATACATTCCGGACATGCTCCCAACCACGAAATCACCTAACGGAGCTAACATAACCATCAATTTTTCCATAACGAGGCCGTCTTCACACTGCTCTGATTACGGGCCATTTTTCAACTCTTAAACTTTCATTTAGGGACTAAGTGTCCCAAAACACTTCGAATCCTAACACCGAGCATCCCTGCAAACCAAAATAATATAAATGAACTTAGGGAAAGCAGTTAGTGGGGGATCGGGGCGTAAATTCCAAAAAAAGAGCGGTCGGGTCGTTACAATAAAGGTACAAATTCATTCACTAGTTATAATTTAATGTATTTCTTAATTGAGTACATGAATACAAAGTACGATAAATGGACATACAAATGCATTCATCTTACTCACACGCATTCATCTCATTTATAACAATTCAACTAATGTAGTAAATATTATTTTTGAAGATGGATCATATTATTTATTGAGAAAGTGGCCAATTTGCTTATTTAGTTATGGCATTAGGCCGACATCTATAAAATAAATGGACAAAATATTTATAGACTTCTTAAAGGCATTGGACCTATTGGATAGAATTTGCCTTGGCCCATTATTGGACTCCGAAAATGGGCATAAACAGAAAGCTCAATGGATTTCAATCGCTGATTTACTAAGACAGCCTGCCAAGGCTAAATTGCGAGTCTGGCCTCTTTTGCTCTAAGCCATTAACCCTTATTTTTAGCTAGCAATTCCAAACACCTATTTAAGATCTATTTCTACCAAAAATCTAAAGTCCTAGCAGAGATGGTCAAATGTAAAATCTGAATTTTATCACAATAAATAAAGGTTTCAAGCATAGCTTTTTTGACATTTTTCTTTAAAGAATAGCCTATCATAAATTGTCCAGAATTGCACAATGTGAAAAAAGAGTTTTTAAACACATTGCAACCTACTTGAAACATCTCATTTTATATGCATCAAAACTATAATAGATAGTAAGGATAAATAACACATGAATAAAAAGTGTTTGATCAGCCAAGGATTCACTTTTACATATGAACTTTAACAAGATATATTTAAACAATAAATAAATTTAGCTAAGAACTTATTTATTTAAATGGATATGCTCCCAACAATCCAGATGAGTTCAAATCTTCTAGTTAAAGTGAAAATATCTGCAACATAAGATTAAAGAGTTACCTGGGTCGCAGGATAATAAATACAACAATGAAGAATCAGAAAACAGTAACCGAATAACAGCAAAACAACAATAAAATCATGTTGGAACCACCCGAAAACTTAAAGAAGAAGCCCAGAACCAAACTTTAAGAAGACTTTACTTTTCAGAAAGTTTTAACTCTAAGATTCACTCCTAAGACTTACAATTTCAGCTTACTAAAGGGTGCTTCAACTACTAATTTTTACTCTCAAAGTTGTGATTTTAGGGTGTATAAACTATCCAACAAATGTGTGATCCAGCCCCCTTAAAAATGAGGAAAGGGTAGCCCTTAAATAGGCAAAGAAAATCTCTTTTGGGCAAATTTTGGTTCACCAAAAATTTATCCAAAAAGGGACTGACATTGTGTGCTAAACACTATTCAAAGGCTATTCAAAAGATGAAAGGACAGCCTGAAAACCTGTTATAATACAAACAAAGAGTCAGTTCAGCCACCCTACTAGTCAAAAGTAGGCTACTAGCATCCTATTTCATGATAAAATAACATAAATATCAGTTGTTACAAATATTAATACCAAGTTATGTAATTCAAACTAAATCAAACTCAAACGAACTATAATTGAAAAAACAGAGACGAAACTTTAAATGTCCTAAAACTCAAGCTAACTAGGCTAAGACAAATTGATTTGTGCAAACTAAACATAGAACAAACAACTGAATTCACAAACTAATGCTCAAAACTGAACGAGTATCGTTAACAATCGGACGACGATGTTTTACAACTAAACAATCGATTAATAAGTAAATGATTTAACTAATACACCAAACATTACATTTGATCAACAATAGTCTAACAACCAACTAAACAGAATAGAGATAACTAATTAAATAAACCTAACTTAAAACTCTAATTAACAACAAACAACCAAACCAAAACAAAAAAAATCAAAAATCATAAACTAACCTACTAATAAACAAAATTAGAAATTAATTAAAGAGATGATGATTATACCTAATGAGCGTGCTTGAAACTATTCGAGCCACGAGAAAGGCACCGGAGATGCCAGGATACGGCTGTTCAACTCTGAAATGCGCGTTTCTTTCAGGAAGATGCTAAAACAAAAGGGTTTCGGCGTCTTGCCAAAAAGAAACGAAGGTCTTTAAGTCAAAAAGAGAAAAACAAATAGAGGTTCATGGCATTTGGTGGTTGGAGGGTGGCAGTAGAGGTGGTGGCCGACGATGGTGAGGTTTTTTGAGGATTTGAGTTGGAGATATGCAGAGAGGGGGAGAAGAGGAGGAGGTGGTGCAATTTTGGTGTAGTTTGGATGACGGGCGACGACGGCAATGGTGGTGGCGCGACTAGGGTTTGATTTTGTTGATTATTGATGGAGATTTGGGGGATTTGGGGGATTTGGTTTGTGGATCTAGAAAGAGGGTGAGGAGATGAAAAGATTGATGTACTTTGGGAGTGTTTGGAGGACGGCCGCCACCGGTGGGCGATTTCCACGGGCGCCGCCACCGTAGAGGGAGCGGGCGGTGGAGATGGGGGGAAGGAAGGAAGAAGAGAGAGTGAAAAGAGAGGAAAAAGAAAGGGGGGGGGGGATAATAAGAGAAATGGAGCCAAACTAGGCTTTAAATACCCAGGGTGGGAAATGATGAGAGCCGTTGGATTTGGAAGAGACGAAAGGTTGGGATTTGATCTCACCCACTTAACCAAAACGAAGTAGTTTTGGTGTCTTCCATGCACCCCATCCGAATTGGGTCTTGGAGCTACTGGGCCTGCGATTTTGGTCCGATTTTTAGGCCAATTTTGACTTTGAAATAATTAACCTAATCCCTTAAACCTTTTAACAAATTAATTAAACTGAAAGTCTAATTCTAAAATCTCCAAACAAAAATAAAATAATTATTCAAAACTACAATATAAAAGAAAGAACAAAAATTGGGCATTTATAGTTGTCCCTCTTTGCTCGAGAACATGAATAGTTTTCATGCAAAGATAGTGAATGCCATGACTAACTTTTGCTCACCTATGACTCTAATGAAAGCATTTTTTTAAAAGGTGACCGAACCTTGCTTCAAAGGTTGCCTACATATTCTTGGCTACAAAGGAATTAGGTCGGTGTAGTTTTGAGAAAATTTGGTAGCTGGGACTACAAGACACTAGAGCTAAGACTGTTGTTGTTGCTGTTGCTGCTGTCGTTACTGTTACTTGCTTCTTACATCAAAAGAAAAAGAGAAGAGCATTATATATGTCTGCAAACTAAGAGTACAAAATTCCTATCTATGTATCTTCTGGAGTCAAATCTTGATTCTTGACTTGCTCGTTTGTGTTTACCTTAGATTGGATCTTGATTCCTTTTGAAGAAAAGATTATGGCTCGTTCTCGATTACTTGATTTCTTTCTCAGAACTTGAGAAGATGAATCATGAGATGCTTTGTTGCCAACACATTGTCAAAGTTAACTCCGACTATCTTGTGATCGAAGGGTTTCTTTCTTCTGATGAGAAACTGAAATTGCAACCTTTAATCGTCACTTGTGCTATATGGCAGAGCCTGCAAAGCCATCAAAGAAAAACAAAAATGAACAAAATTTTCTGCCCCAGTCTGACACTAGGAAAATGTTGTGAGTTATTAGAGAAATCTGTAAATTATCTAATTTATTGAAAAGGCAGATAGAAATAGTGGTATAAACTATCTAAAAGAGATAAAATTTGGTAACGAATGATTGTGTAACCAGGGATCGATACTCATACTACTGAAAGGAAATGTAACCAGGGGACGGTACCCTATCTTACTGGAAGGAAATAGAATCAGGTGTTATCACCATGTATTATTGATAAAGTGTTGAATCCCTCTAGGTGAAAAAGGTTCTACCTAAGTTAAACTATACCAAACAACCTGAGCGAACATTACTTCTACCTGGAACTATGAGCTGGATCCCTCTGGGCAAAATGGTTCAACCTGAGTTAAATTGTGTAAAACAACCTGAGTGGAGATTACTTCTAGCCAAAACTATAAGTTGGATCCCTCTAGGCGAAATGGTTCAACCTGAGTTAAATCGCGTAAAACAACCTGCACGAAGAGTAATTCTACTCAGAACTATGAGTTAGATCCCCATAGACAAAATGGTTCTACTTGAGTTAAGCTACGTAAAACATCCTAAGCGAAGAGTAATTTTACCCGGAACTATGAGATGGATCCCCCTAGGAGAAAGGATTCTACCTGAGTTAAGTTGTGTAAAACTCCTCAAACAAAGAGTACTTCTACCCGAAAATATCAGCTGGATCCCCCTAGGCGAAAGGATTCTACCTGAATTAAGCTGTGTAAAACACCTTGAGCGAAGAGTACTTCTACTCGGAAATATGAGCTGGATCCCCCTAGGCGAAATGGTTCTACCTGAGTTAAGCTACGCAAAAAGATCCTAAGCGAAGAGTACTTCTACCCGGAACTATGAGCTGGATACCCTAGGCAAAATGGTTCTACCGGAGTTAAGCTATGTAAAACACCCTGAGCGAAGAATACGTCTACCCGAAAACCTGAGCTGGATCCCCCTGGGCGAAAGAATTCTACCTGAGTGTCAAGAACCAAATCCCGTTCTCGTCGTGATGGCGCCTCTCGTGAAGACAAGGCCAGCCAACCAACCCAAATTGCTTTTTTCAAAATTAGATAAATATGAGTAAACAGCTTTAAAGATAATTCGATATCATTACTTAGCGGAAGTACAACCCAAACACAGCCCAAATCGGGGTGTCACAAGTCATGAGTATCAATAAAAAGGTAATTACATTTACAAGTCTAGAAATATGTTGAACATGAGTAATTAGTAACATAGAAATAAAACGGTGATGCGGACGCTGGCAGTCACCTCGCTAAACTCCTATAACTCTTCCTCTAAACAGCCAATACCCGCTACCGGGCAAATAAATACCTACAACTGCACACGAGGTGCAGGGAGTAAAGTGAGTACTCCAACTCAGTGAGTAATAAAGGTAAATAACAACTAAGTAGTAAGAAATCACGTAAAGCAAACCATCATATTGTATAGAAGCAGGGTACAATCCTTTGACAAAAATAGTGAAACTGTGAAATCTTTGGAAATATCTTGGCTCAGTTTAAATCTCTTTTGAAAATGATCTTTTCAACAGTTACAAAATGATTTCAAATCAATTAGTGCCGATAAGCATAGAAAATCCGCCCTTTCGGCACAAATACCATAGTATAACAAGTAAAAAGGCAAGTAAATATGCAAGATGAGCATATAAAAGCTCGCCCCTCGGGCAATATCTCAAAAATAGTACCAGCCCTTCAGGACCAATATCAATTGTTCAGAACAGTATCAGCCCCTCGGGCTCGGTATCAATCACTCAACATAATATCAACCCCTCGAGCTCACTCTTATATCACATGGGTACCCGCGCTCACTGTGGGTGTGCAGACTCCGGAGGGGCCCCTTACGGCCCAAGCGCTATATCAACATAAGGCCTGAAAGCCTTCTCACGTCACACTCGAGGCCTGAAAACCTCCTCACATCACACTCGAGTCCTGAAAGGCTCCTCACATCACTCACAAGGCCTGAAAGACTCCTCACATCACACACAAGGCCTGAAAGCCTCCTCAGTCCAGAAAAAATCATAAGCCTCTTGGGCGTCAATAAAATAGTAGTGCTCAGCCCAAATAACAGTGGAAATGTCATTTAAGTTTAAAAATGCAATTAAAGTGGCTGAGTTTGTAAAACAATATAATCAACAGGACTGAGTTCAAGTAGTATATCAAATAGTGAGGAAAGAGTGATAAAAATCCACGGAGGACTCAAGTAGTCGGCATTAAGCCCAAAATATGGCAATCAGCCCAAACCATGATAATAACAAATATGTTCCAGTCAAATACGCGATAAAATCATCAATCGGGACGGACCAAGTCACAATCCCCAACAGTGCTCTACCCTACGCTAGCTATTCGGCGTGCAAGTCACCTCAATATAGCACTACGATGTGCAGTCCGGGGTTTCAAACCTTCAGGATATCATTTACAATCATTACTCACCTCGAACCGATGAAATCCCTAGCTCGCGGTGCCTTTGCCCCTCAAATCGGCCTCCACTCGCGTCGAATCTAATCAAAACCACAACGAATGCATCACAATATGTCAATGGAACAATACCCAATCAAAAACAATCGAAAAATATTAAAAATCTCGAAATTAGCAAAACTCGAGCCCCGGGCCCACTTCTCAAATCTCAAAAATTTTCACATTAATAGATTTTTATCTTCTCACGAGTTCATACATACCAAGAACTCCCAAATCCGAGCTCAAATGACCCATCAAATCCCAATTTGACATACTAAAAACTCAAGCCCTAGTTCTTCATTTTTAGGCTTTAATTCCATAAATTTCAAGGTTAATTTCACAAAAATATCGTGTTTTAAGATCATAGAACTCACCTCCAATCAATCCCAATCGAGGCCTCTTCAATTTCCGTCCAAAAGCTCTCAAGGTTGCTCAAAAATGGAGGAAAAATACCTTAAGCTCGCGAAAGCAAAAATGAACCTTTAAAACCTTTTCTGTCCAGCCCTTTTCGCATATGCGATCACTATACCACATATGCTATTACCGCTTCTGCGGAATTCACTCCGCTTCTGCGGATTTCCTACTGTTACCCAGGACCACTTTTGCGATCTAGTTTTGCTTATGCGAACCACGCTTCTGCGGTCAAGCATCCGCTTCTGCGGAACTTCTTCAAATGCACGGAAAGCTTCTACGGTAATTATCCACATATGCGGACTCCGCACCTGCGAAAATCGTCCGCTTATGTGGAAATCCCCCAAGTGGCAAAAATCCGCACCTGCGTTCCTACCTTCGCATCTGCGTAACCGCATCTGCAGCCCCTTTTCCGCGGATGCGGAAATACTAGATACCAACAACTATAGAAATGCAACAAGTCCAAATTCATCCCGATAGCCATCCAAAATCACCCCGAGGCCCCCGGGACCTCAACCAAAAGTGCCAACCCATCCAAAAACATCATTCAAACTTGCTCCAATCGTCAAAACACGTCAAACAACACTAAAATCATCACTTTACATCGGATTCAAGCCTAAGTTCTTTTAAAACTCCCGAAACTCGCATTCGATAAAAAATCCAACCAAACGACGTCTGAATGACCTAAAACTTTACACACACATCCCAAATCACTTAACGAAGCTACAACAACTCTCGGAATTCCATTCCGACCCACGGATCAAAATCTCACCTATCAACCGAAATTCGCCAAAATACTAACTTCGCCAATTCAAGCCTAATTCTACACCTGACCTCCAAAATCACTTCCGATCACACTTTTAAGTCACAAATCATCTAACGAAGCTAACCAAATCATAAAAACTCCGATCCGAGCTCATATACAAATAAGTCAATTCTCGGTCAAACTTTCAATTTCAAAGCTTTCAACTGAAACTGTTCTTCCAAATTCATCCCAAATTTTTCGGAAAACCAAAACCAACGATCCACATTAGTCATAATTGCAACACGGGGCAAGTCATGCCTGAGAGCTGGCGTTCAAAGTACAAAAGTTCAAAATGACCGGTCGGGTCGTTACATCCTCCCCCACTTAAACACACGTTCGTCCTTGAACGTACCCCGAGTTGTTCTAAAAGCTAGCCAATCGCTGAATAACCTTACCATGCATATACCCGGGGGTAATCCCATGTGTCATGACCCAAATTCCCAAACCCGATCATTATAGCGCCTCTCGTGAAGACAAGGCCAGCCAACAAAACAACGACGCCCCTTTCAATATTATTAAACATAAAGGAATAGCTAAATGCAACTTAATGACAATAATAATCAATATCTACAACCCAATACAACCCGACCAGGGTGTCACAAGTCACGAGCATCTAAAGAAGCTTCAACACAACTACAGAGTCTGTAATATATGAATCAAATTAAAATTAAAGAAGGGAAAATCAGGTGTCGCGGACGCTGGCGGTCACCTTACTCCGCTACAATAGTGATACCTTCAATCAGCTCAAAACCCGCTACCGGGTGAACAATACCTGCAACTGCACACGAGGTGCAGGGAGTAAAGTGAGTACTCCAACTCAATGAGTAATAAGAGTAAATAATAGCTGAAAGTAAGAAATCACGTAAGACACTCCATCATGCTATGTAGAACAGTACAACCCTTTTTGAGAAGAATAGTAAAACCGTGAAATCCTTTGGAAAACATATGGACTCAATTAAAACCTCTTTTGAAAATATTCCTTTTCAATGTTTAAGCAAATGAACGCAACACAAATAGTGCAGTCAGCACGTAAGTCAGCCCCTCGGGCACAGCACTCCATCAACAATTAACACCGGGGTATCCGGTAAACAGTGCAAGAAGTAGCATGGATGCCAATGAAATGAGTGCACTGTATGTCATGACAACCAGTACAAATAGGAACAAATGCATGAGTGCAATGCAATGCATATGATGGTACATTCCAGTACCCACTGTGGTGCGTAGCCCGAGCCACCCATATTCATTTATCGTTGACGGCGCTCACTGGGGGTGTGTACAGACTCCGGAAGGGCTCCTACAGCCCAAGCGCAATATCAAGCCATCTCGTGGCATAAATCAAATCCTGGTCAGTCAATGTTACCTGACCCATTTACATCATATAGTGCCATTGTTACCATTGTATCAAGTTCCTGCGGCGGCGCGTAGCCCGAGCAACCCATAATATTTCAAGTCACATCACACAGTGCCATTGTTACCACTTTTTCCAGTTCCTGCTGCGGCGCGTAGCCCGAGCCCCCCATAATGTTTCAAGTAACGTCACACAGTGCCATTGTTACCAGTGTTTTAAGTCACTACTGCGGCGCGCAGCCCGAGCCATCCATAATTAGTCCAAAAAATATCATAAGCCCCATGGGCATTTATAACACAGTAGTTCTGAGCTCGAAATAACATTTAAATATCATTTGAGTTTTCAAAATTTAGAAATATGGCTGAGTTCGCAAAAAAGTATTTAAAACCTTGGACTGAGACCAATTGATACGCAAGATATGCTAAAACAGTAATATCAATCCCCGAAAGATTCACATAGTTGGCACGAAGCCCAAACATGGCAAATCAACCCATACTATGATGATTACAAGTAGTTTCAATCAAATATGCAGTAAAATAAACAATCGGGACGGACCAAGTCACAATCCCCAACGGTGCTCTACCCCACGCTCATATCCGGCATGCAAGTCACCTCAATACAGCACTATGATGTGCAAATCCGGGGTTTCAAACCCTCAGGATATCATTTACAAGTATTACTCACCTCGAACCGGTGAAATCTCTAGCTCGTGACGCCTTTGCCCCTCAAATCGACCTCCACGCGTATCGAAACTAATAAAAATCAGAGCGAATGCATCATAATATGCCAATGGAACAAAACCCAATCGAAAACAATCGAAAAATTGCAAAAATATCGAAACTAGCAATACCCAAGCCCCGGGCTCACAACTCGAAAAATTACAAAACTTATATTACCGGATTCCTCATCTTGCCACGAGTTCATACATACCAAGAACTCCCAAATCCAAGCTCAAATGACCTATCAAATTCCAATTTGAAATATCAAAAACTCAAGCCCTACTTCTTCAAATTTTCACCCAATTTTCCAAGAATTAAAGGTGGATTCATCAATAATATAGCGTTTCTAGGTCACGAGACTTACCTCCAATCGATTCCCATCAAAACCCTTTAGAAATCTCGTCATAGGCTCCCAAGCTCGCTCAAAATGGTGGAAAAATGAACTTGGTTCGCGGAGGAAGTGTCCTTAAAACATTTTGCCCAGCTGAACATTTCTTCTTCGCAAACGCGATGGCCCTCTCGCGTTCGCGGTGGCCAAAAATCCACTAGGCCATTTTTACTCTTCGCGAACGCGGAGCCCCTCCCGCAAACGCGATGACCATCCAGCCAAACTTACGCGAACGCGAGCCCCCAGTCGCGGACGCGATGCACTTAGGTCAGGGGCCCCCCAAACTCCTTCTACGCAAACGCGTGCCCCAGACGTGACCGAGAAGACCAACGGCCCCAGACCTACGCGAACGTGTGGCCCCAATGCAAACGCGATGAACATTTTCCTGACCTCCAAACTTAACTCTACGCGTTCGCGACACATACTACGCGAATGCGAAGAAGGAATTCTCTGCAACTCCACAGCTGGAAAACCAGCAATCACACAAGTTCAAAAATGATCCGTTGATCACCTGAAATCACCCCAAGGCCCCCGGGACCTCAACCAAAAAACACCAACATACCCCAAAAGATCATACGAACTTGTTCCAATCATCAAAACACGTCAAACAACACAAAAATCATCAATTTACCACGGATTCAAGCCTAAGTTTATCAAATTCTTCCGAAGCTCACATTCGATCAAAAACCCGACCAAAACACCTCCAAATGACCTGAAATTTTACCCGCACATCCAAAATCACCTAACGGAGCTACTGCAACTCTTTGAATACCATTCCGACCCTCGGATCAAAATCTCACCTACCAACCAGATATCGCCAAAATGCTAACTTCACAATTCAAGCCTAATTCTACACCGATCCTCCAAAATGAATTCCGATCACGCTCCTAAGTCACAAATCACTCTCCGAAGCTAACCGAATCACCGAAAATCATGTACGAGCCCTCTAACTCACAAGTCAACTTCTGGTTGAATTTTCCAAACTAACCTTTCCTTTAAGAGACTAAATGTCCCATTTCCTACCAGATTCAATCCGAATCCACTCAAACTCACCAAACACATATAATGAAATATGAAGAAGCAATAAACGGTGAAAACGGGTCGGAATGAGATGATGGGTCGGGTTGTCACATCCTCCCCAACTTAAACCAACGCTCGTCCTCGAGCGTACCAAGAGTTGTCCTAGAAGCCAGCCAATAGCTGAATGACCTTACCAAGCATATATCCGGGGTGATCCCTCGTCACCTTATCTTACATAGGTCCGCTAATACAACACAGCTGAAATTTCACAGCCCATCTAGACCATAAACCGTAGAGCCACATTGCACTTTCCGAAATCATACCCAGAATAAACCCAAACCAGCTTTAATAACCCACACCTACAACCTCAGGTGAAATCATACGATATATCACACAATCCAACCCTTTAAATGATAGTCACTATTCACAGTAGTTGCCCACAATACTCAATTACCGATATGAACCTCTTATCGACTGAAATCTCATTCCAACACTTTCTTATACTACCCACGATAAATAAAACACGCGATAAATTGTAACCATTCCTCAGGTCACCCATACATAAAGCCACTTCCCTGTTGACTAATGCCACAACAGATTTCCGGGCCAAACCTCGATATAAACCCTCTAATCAGCTGAACTCACATATGTTCGCATTCATTAATGACTCCAACGATCACCTCGAATTCAATGCACCACTCTGGTGATATGACACCTCATCACAGGCCTAAGCCACAACTTGCATAATCCACACACCAATGATGGGCGGTCTGAACATACTCAAATCATGACAAATGACTCAAA
>MU700959.1:0-53151 GCA_026770625.1 Nicotiana glauca | reverse complement strand
AGACAGCCACGCACAGATTGATGTCTGAAACCAAGCAATCCATCACACCTACGGTGAAGCAAGTAATATACACCATTCAAAACTGAAGGACACAACCGATGCGCCATTCGTCGAGCAACACCCAATACGAACTTTCCTTAGAAACCAGGAAGCAAGGCATACAAAGTAACATATGGAAAACTATTCTCAACATCACACTGTTGCGGCATGCAACCCGATCCAGATAACATACCCGTGGCGGCGTGCCACCCGATCCATACAAATATCTCACACAGGGAGATGCACATCGAGCCAAATTTGCTCATAATAACAAAATACCGAGTATCGATCGTAAGCATACTGAGTGCATAATGATATCTACTTATAGCATTGTAAGCCACAAAACTCAAACACAATCCGAAAACTGTAACGCCTCGCAGCATAGAAAAGCATCTCATAGGTTTCCCCAGATCACTAGCAGGCTCAATAACGATAGATTCAACCTGATACTCAACAATACATATCTGGGCCAACCAAGCCATCTCAATCTAAATATGTAGCCACAGGCCTTCCATCGAGCTCAAAACCAAGAAGCCTGAAGCTGCTCTTTCCATTATTATAACTCCTGCCGGAGCCGTACGATACGGTACCCGGCACCAAATCAATACAGAAATCCACAATCTCGCCCGGTGACATGCCCGGCCACAAGGAACGCATCCGAAAAAGTCCTTCAATACCGAAACTGAAATGGTAGAAACCTCTATACTGACATCCATCACAAAGGCCCAATTAAGGAAAGCAATCATTCCCAACCGTCCGCTGGTCTTTGGAACACAAACATTCTACTAGAACATAGTCCGATGCACCTCGCCACACAAACTGTGGCATTTTCCGACATAACCCATATCACAATCGTCTAGAATAAACCAACCCTGAGACAATCAGTCTACACCCAATATCATATCCAAAATCTAATATACCAAGCAAAGAAAGATCCACTCGGGCTTCCAAATCCCAATAGCCGCTAACGGTACCAATACACACGATTCACAACCACTACTTAGCCTGAACATGAGAACTCCCAGTTTCCAACTCCATATAGCACACGAATCACTGTACCTGATCCCAAATTCCGCCATATGAATACATATTACATCTCATATACCCAATCATTCCACGAAAAGATATTCTTAAAATTCTCCTGTGCCATCAAACAAACTCAGATATCAGTAGTCGATCTATAAAGAAAAATGCCGCAACACTACCGAAGTGCCATTAACTTAATCACATTGCCATTTTTCCAAAACATATACCCTCGTCAAATCACTTCCAATTAGCAGTACCATCTCCTTGGCTACCTGAGGCTACCCGTTGCCTAGGAATTTTATGAACTTCTTTTCAGAACTGAACTGTAACCCATCCAGCCAAGACCTTCCGTCAATCCCATCTAGAAGAAGAATCATTACACATTCCATGCTTCGCATGCCTATAGGCAATATATACTTCTCTAAACCACGGTAAAACTCATCAAGAACTCTCTCTCCCAATTCCATTGCACAAGCTAAACTACTAGGACTGAATCCTTCTACCCGAACCAAGCTAAGCAAGCTGTCAGAACTCAAGAGCCTTGCTGCACAATACCAGTAAAAGCTCATTACCTCGAATACATACGATCCTGAAATTCGTTACCATTACTTTCCAGGTACTGATACATAGAATCCCATAATTAACATAATATACCATAAGTCTTGATCTTTTCTAATGAAAACACAGTCCCCATCCACATACACAACCTTAAGACACCCGATTATTACATGCCAAATCTTGAACACAATAAAACCATTCTCGAGAGTCATCCACTCTTACACAGCTGTAAATTATCTGACTTAATGAACATAACTACTCGTGCCTCATTAGCACTCTGACACCGCAGAACATGATCTCATACCAATACAAACAACTATCTTCCTTCTCTATACACTGAGCATTCTTTACCAGCAACAGCTCAAGACATCATATTATTTTCACACATCTACAAAGCATCGTATAACCTTTATCAAAATTTTCCTTCACACGTGCCATCATCGGCTCAATTTATGCAACCAGAACCGATCCGCTAGCATACCTCGAAAAGGAACCAACATAGCACATAACCGTGCAATCAACTAATCGACAGCAACCTCCCCAACTTGACTCAAAGCCATATATCAGGACACACTCAACAGTCCATAATAATTTTACTCTAATGATGCCACAATATCATAGTGATATTAATCACACATCATCTACAAGTTTGTGAAAACACAGATCATCTAGTACTATAATCCTCTGCAAACCTCGCATTCATCCCCACATCAGTTGGGTCCACTCTCTTAAGCGACTCGAATTTATCAAATTTCAACATGTACTCTTCAATTACACATGAGATCTTCTAACAGTATACATAAGAATCGTACCACCCAAGAACACTCCGCAGGAGATAACCCACCTGCTTCGCCTCAGTTTAGTATTTCAGCACACTTTCCACCGTCATACATATAACAAAGCCATTTAGTCTTCCTGAGTCTGAGCTCTTACCGCCACACGTAATGCACTTCACTTCCCAACTAGGAGACACAAAAGTATTCTTCATGTGCCCATAATTTGGGCTACACATCAATCACGATAGGAATCGAACACTTAATAGTTCATCTATTATCCAGCAAACTTCTTCATCACTACCAAGTCGTATAGAAACATCACACAATACCAACATACTCATTACATAGCTATCCAGCCACCATTCCCGCAATTAGGGACAATACTGAATATATAAGTTCATAACACCAGTTCGCAAAATCAGCACCTCGGTGCTCAAGCCATAGGCAAAGATCCGGCCTCAAGTCCTCTAGAATGGCCCGATATACTCACAATGATTACCTCTCGCCCCTCGATCAGGGGATCACAAGACATCAAGGCATATCTGACGCTTAGCGCTCCCGTGCGCATACAGACGTGTGGAAGAAATTTCAAGAGTTATATCTCAAGCTGAATCAAGTGCGCACGATAACAATTCCAAGAAAGTGAAGTTTCCTAAAGGTTCTGCAGCCTCTCGAGGATAAATACAGACGTCTCCGAACCAATCCGCGAGACTCTACTAAACCTGCTCATGACTCGTAAGACCTAGTAACCTAGGCTCTAATACCAACTTGTCACGACCCAAATTCCCAAACCCGATCATGATGGCGCCTCTCATGAAGACAAGGCCAGCCAACAAAACAACGACGCCCCTTTCAATAATATTAAACATAAAGGAATAGCTAAATGCAACTTAATGACAATTATAATCAATATCTACAACCCAATACAACCCGACCGGAGTGTCACAAGTCACGAGCATCTAAAGAAGCCTGAACACAACTACAGAGTATGTAATTTACCTGAATCAAATTAAAATGAAAGAAGGGAAAATCATGTGTCGCGGACGCTGGCGGTCACCTTGCTCCGCTACAATAGTGATACCTTCAATCAGCTCAAAACCTATTACCGGGTGAACAATACCTGCAACTGCACACGAAGTGCAGGGAGTAAAGTGACTACTCCAACTCAATGAGTAATAAGAGTAAATAATAGCTGAAAGTAAGAAATCACGTAAGGCACTCCATCATGCTATGTAGAACAGTACAACCCTTTTTGAGAAGAACAGTAAAACCGTGAAATCCTTTGGAAAATATATGGACTCAGTTAAAACCTCTTTTGAAAATATTCCTTTTTAATAGTTTAAGCAAATGAACGCAACACAAATAGTGCAGTCAGCACGTAAGTCAGCCCCTCGGGCACAACACTCCATAAAAAATTAACACCGGGGTATTCGGTAAATAGTGCAAGAAGTAGCATGGATGCCAATGAAATGAATGTGCTGTATGTCATGACAACCGGTACAAATAAGAACAAATGCATGAGTGCAATGCAATGCATATGATGGTACATTCCAGTACCCACTGTGGCGCGCAGCCCGAGCCACCCATATTCATTTATCGTCGACGGCGCTCACTGGGGGTGTTTACAGACTCCGGAGGGGCTCCTACAGCCCAAGCGTAATATCAATCCATCTCGTGGCATCAATCAAATCCTGGTCAGTCAATGTTACCTGACCCATTTACATCATATAGTGCCATTGTTACCATTGTTTCAAGTTCCTGCTACGGCGCGCAGCCCGAGCCACCCATAATGTTTCAAGTCACATCACACAGTGCCATTGTTACCACTGTTTCCCGTTCCTGCTGCGGCTCGCAGCCCGAGCCACCCATAATGTTTCAAGTCACATCACACAGAGCCATTGTTACCACTATTTTAAGTAACTGCTGCGGCGCGCAGCCCGAGCCACCCATAATCAGTCCAGAAAACATCATAAGCCCCATGGGCATTTATAAAACAGTAGTTCTTAGCCCGAAATAACATTTAAAATATCATTTGAGTTTTCAAAACTTAAAATATGGATGAGTTTGCAAAACAGTATTTAAAACCTTGGACTGAGACCAATTGATATGCAAGATATGCTAAAACAGTAATATCAATCCCCGAAGGATTCACATAGTTGGCACGAAGCCCAAACATGGCAAATCAGCCCATAGTATGATGATAACAAGTAGTTTTAGTCAAATACGTGATAAAATTAACAACCGGGACGGACCAAGTCACAATCCCCAACGATGCTCTACCCCACGCTCATATCCGGAGTACAAGTCACCTCAATACAGCACTATAATATGCAAATCCGGTGTTTCAAACCCTCAGGATATCATTTACAAGTATTACTCACCTTGAATCGGTGAAATCTCTAGCTCGCGATGCCTTTGCCCCTCAAATCGGCCTCCACGCGCGTCGAATCTAACCAAAATCAGAGCGAATGCATCACAATATGCCAATGGAACAACACACAATCGAAAAACAATCAAAGAATAGCAAAAATCTCGAAACTAGCAAAACCCGAGACCCGAGCCCACGTCTCAAAAAATTACAAAACTTACATTACCGGATTCCTCGTCTCGCCATGAGTTCATACATACCAAGAACTTCCAAATCCGAGCTCATATAACCTAGCAAATTCCAATTTGAAATATCAAAAACTCAAGCCCTAGTTCTTCAAATTTTCACCCAATTTTCCAAGAATTAAAGGTGGATTCATCAATAATATAGCGTTTCTAGGTCACGAGACTTACCTCCAATCGATTCCCATCAAAACCCTTCAGAAATCTCGTCAAAGGCTCCCAAGCTCGCTCAAAATGGTGGAAAAATGAAATTGGTTCGCGGAGGAAATGTCCTTAAAACATTCTGCCCAGCTGAACATTTCTTCTTCGCGAACGTGATGGCCCTCTCGCGTTCGCGATGGCCAAAAATCCACTGGGCCACTTTTACTCTTCGCGAATGCGAAGCCCGTCCCGCGAGCGCGATGCCTCAGCTGCCTCCCCCTACGCGAACGCGTCTCCATGACTGCGAACGTGATGACCATCCAGCTCCACTTACGCGAACGCGAGCCCCCAGTCGCGGACGCGATGCACTAAGGTCAGGGGCCCCCCAAACTCCTTCTACGCGAACGCGAACGCGAAGATCAACGGCCCCAGACCTACGCGAACGCGTGGCCCCAACGCGAACACGAAGAACATTTTCCTGACCTCCAAACTTAACTCTACTCATTCGTGACACATACTACGCGAACGCGAAGAAGGAATTCTCTGCAACTCCATAGCTGGAAAACCAGTAATTACACAAGTCCAAAAATGATCCGTTGATCACCCGAAATCTCCTCAAGACCCCCGGGACCTCAACCAAAAAATACCAACATACCCCAAAACATCATACGAACTTGTTCCAATCATCAAAACACGTCAAACAACACAAAAATCATCAATTCACCACGGATTCAAGCCTAAGTTTATCAAATTCTTCCGAAACTTACTTTCGATCAAAACCCCGACCAAAACACCTCCAAATGACCTGAAATTTTACCCACACATCCAAAATCACCTAACGGAGCTACTGCAACACTCTGAATTCCATTCCGACCCTTGGATCAAAATCTCACCTACCAACCGGATATCGCCAAAATGCTAACTTCGCCAATTCAAGCCTAATTCTACACCGGTCCTCCAAAATGAATTCCGATCACGCTCCTAAGTTACAAATCACTCCCCGAAGCTAACCGAATCACCGAAAATCATATCCGAGCCCTCTAACTCACAAGTCAACTTCCGGTTGACTTTTCCCAACTAACCTTTCCTTGAAGAGACTAAATGTCCCATTTCCTACCAGATTCAATCCGAATCCACTCAAACTCACCAAATACATATAATGAAACATGAAGAAGCAATAAACGGTGAAAACAGGATGGAAACACATGAGACGACGGGTCGGGTCGTCACACCACACCACCCTATCTCATATAGGTCCGATAACGCATTTTAACTAAAATCACACAATCTAATCTAGCCCATATGTCATAGAACCACATTTCATTTTCCGAAATCACACACAAGATTAGAACCTCACATCTCTATTCCGAATAAGCCCGAACCAACTGTAATAACCCATACCTGCAACCTCAGGTGCAATTATATGATATACCACATAACTCAAACACTCAAAACGATAACTTCTATTCATATGAGCTGCACATAACACCCGAATATCGGTAGAAAACCTCTTATCAACTAAGGTCTTATTCCACACTTTCACATGCTGCCAATGATAAAGGAAACATGCAATAAAACATAACCATTTTCTCAGGTCAACCATTCATAAAGTCACTTCGTTTTTGGCTAATACCACAGCAAATTTTCGAGCCTAACCTCGACATTGTCCTTCCAACAAGCTGAAATCAAATCCGTTCGTATTCATTAATGACCCCAATGATCACCTCGAATCTAATACATCAGTATGGTGACATGACATATCAATGCAGGCCTAAGCCACAACTTGCATAACTCGCGCACCGATAAGAAACAATCTGGACATACTTAAATCATGAAAATGACCCCAAACGAAAGAGCTGTACCTCACGCTCATCAGCACCATCTCAACACAAAGCTAAGACCCTGTCTCACATCTTAGAAATAGAACACATGAATCTGCCTCGAAAGGTCATATCCCCACGTAGCCTCGCTACAATGCGTGATCCTATCCAAACATTGCTACACATGGAACACCTCAAGTCACTATGCTCAAAATCGACAGCCACGCAAAATTTGATATCTGGAGCCAAAGCAATTCATTGCCCCATAGTGAAACAAATAACACACACCATGCAACCCGATAAAACACAACCGATACGTCATTTACTGAGCGACGCCCAATTATTCTTCCCACTTGAATTCTTCTAAGAGACCTCAATTGAACAACACCATATGTGCCTATAACCAACAAATTATAACATCTCGCAACACAAAAGGGTAACTCATAGATCTCACAAGATCTTTGATAATCTTAACAACGGTCGGATCAATACCTCCCTCAACAGTGCCATAAGATACGATGTAAGGCACCAAATCAATATCAAAATCAACAACCTTGCCCGGCGGTATGCCCAGCTGCAAGAAACACATCCGAGAAGTCCCTCACCATCAGAACTGAATAAATATAAGGGGCCTTAGCACTGGCACTCATCACAAGAGCGCAAAATAAGAAAGAAAATTCCTTCCTAGCCGTCCACTGGGTCTTTGAAATATGAAATCCACTCTACCAGGATATACTCTGACACACCTCGCAACTCAACCTATGGCATTCTGACATACCCCATAGCGCAATAGTCCTAAATAACCCAACACGGAGACTATCAGTCTAAACCCCAACATCACATCTGGATCTAACATACCCCATCATAGCCTGATTATGAGAACTTCCGTCTCCACATCTGCAAAGCACTTGAATCACCACATCTGATCCCAATTTCGCCATCCGAACACATGCCACACCTTTAATACCCAATCATTCAACAATAGATACTCTAAGATTTCCCCGTGCCACCAAGCAACCCGAATATCACCATGCGACCCAACAAGAAAGTGTCGCAATACTACTGAATTGCCAGCAACTTAATGTCACATCCCAAACTACCTCCTAGACATGACTGACACCCAGCTAACACTACCTGCCAGGCGAACCCTTTTCTCTAACGTTTAACCATTTTACACAAACACTAAGAGAAAAAGATACAGGCCTAATAGTAGTATTAACAATTAAAGAGGAAATGATTATCGCCCAATACCTTAGTCCATTGATAGGAAAACCAACAATCACTCAAATAATAAAACTCTAACCCAAATCTCACACTAAGACCATGGAGCATCTAACAGAGTAATATGAATTTTATTGACGGGTATGCAAACCCCAAAGAAAGAGGAAATAGCTAACACGAACTAGATAAGTCTAAATCGAAAGCCTCCACGAACAATGTGGTGGCTCACCTCAGCAGTAAGATCTACTCGAACAAACTCGTCAGCCTCTAACTCTATCTCCCGCAATGGTATTTGTATATAGATGCAGGTAAAGAGTGAGTTATATATAAATATAAACCAGTAAGATCCTCGACCCGCCACTTTAATTACTCCTAGAACAAGTGTTAGAAAATACAAACACACCACAATACAAATGATATAGTAAATATGATAATTATACAATAACTCAATATATGTGTGTCAACAGATTTATTAAGAATTAACCAACAAGAATACTCACTAAGGACTTATCATAATTGCAGTGAAAGAAATTTACCAACATACCTACGAGTCCACAAGGGCACCACAATGCCTCAAATATGTAACAGAGCATACACAATGCTCGGGTGATGTACAAAGGCATACACAATGGCCCACGTCATGGCGCACAGCCATATCAAACTCAACACCATGGCGCACAGCCGTATCAAACTCAACACCATGGCGCACAGCCGTATCAAACTCAACACCATGGCACACAGCCGTATCAAACTCTACACCATGGCGCACAGCCGTATCAAACTTATTATCATGGCGCACAGCCGTATCAAACTCAATATCATGGCGCACAGCCGTATCAAACTCAATATCATGGCGCACAGCCGTATCAAATTCAATATCATGGCGCACAGCCGTATCAAACTTAATATCATGGCGCGCAGCCGTATCACACTATCAAACAACTTATAAAATAATATTTTTTTTTATAAAATAATTTATTTGCGGCTAGTCTATGACCACTGACTCTACCAAGCGCAAGCTTATCCCAACACATGGACCAGGCAGAGAAAACACACTTTCAAAACGGGTTTTAGAAAAGCAAGTATCAAGCTTAAAGTCTCACTTACCTTGCTAACCACAAATTTTCCAACCTGGCAATGTCTAGAGCACCAACCAAACGGCATTCAATGGCCTCGATCTATATAACATATTGATAAATGATGTCATGTAATGGGTCAAACTCAATATCCCTAACTTTCAAGCATAAAGTTAAACCTTAATATCTTACCTTAAGCCATGAATTAAAGGCAAAAAATTAATAATACCAGCATCTAACTTAATTATGAAATTAAAATTTATATAAATTAATACCCGTGCTCCAAGACATAAGTAAAATAAAACATCTTATACTAAAAAAAAAAATACCGAACAGTAGCTAGCAAGGAGTAAGTCCAAAAATCCGAATAAGGTTTTATTAAATAATTGGTTCAAAAGGAATCTAGTGCAACTTTAATAATTGAGTTCTCATAAAAGTTTCAAATCATGTATATAATTCTACTAAACATTGCATAGTCACTGATTTCTATTGTTTCATTGCTAGTTGTCGAAAATTCAATTAAAAAGGCATACTAAAATTTAGTACCTGAACTTATCACACCAGTGTAGCTAAAGTGATTCCTTTTTATTGCTTCTTGGACAACGCTGTTTTGCTCCGGAATAAGTGTTAGTAAAACTTAATAATGTTAGCGGAATCAACCCAGTTGGCTTCTATGCCACTATTCTCGTTGCCGTCAAGTTTTTATCCCAAAACCTTCTTTTTGTTTATAAATAAAACCTAACACCTGATTCCCTTAGGTCATACACGTGAGATTGATAATGTGGGGATGGGCCCACCAGTTCATTTTCCTAAAAAAAATCAATTAAGCTACTAATTTATCCCCCATATATATATATACTAACAAATTAACTAGTACACTATCTTATACGTTATAATATGTTCTCTTCTACTAGCTTAGGTCCTATAACTATATAAAAGAAATAATTCTCCAATCCCACAATTAGTAAGTATATTAAAAAAATATTGAGTTATTACATTCTTCCCACTTAAAGAACATTCGTCATCCAATGAGATAGAAAGTGTACTTGACATCTCAAACGATTGGTAATATCCTTTCCACATATCCGCTTCAGACTCCACGTGACATCCTCTTTTGGATGGGTTTACAACAATACTTTTACTCAAGCAACCTTCTTTGGCCTCAATCATCGCACTTGTTTATTTATATAAAAAAAATTCGACCTAATACCTTGTAAGTTAAATTTTTATCTAGTTCCACTTCCTTAAGTTGGGTTATATGATTCTCATCATAAACGTATTATCTAACTATCGACACATAAACCATAGTGTACAATCGAAAATCTTGAATACAACATAAGTCTATACACTACTAATTAAATATGATCTTGAACTTAGCTTACCTATTTGATCGAATCTTATAACTCCCTTCATGGGGTCGAAAAATCTTTTGTTGCCATTCATTATCTCTAAATCGTGATCTCGTTTATCAGCATAGGACTGTTGTGTGCTCTATTCTCTGCATTCAACATAATCTTTTCCAAGGCTTACCAGACCAATTTTGGACTAAAAAGTTGTGGCTTCTCAAGTTTGAACTAACCAACAAGCAAACAACATCTTCGTCCATTTAAACCCTCAAACAACAAAATTTGCATACTAAGTTCGTACGAACGAACTGAGTCAAAATCAACTCATCATAAAATACTCACTAGGTGATATCCCTCAAGATAATGTTGGATCTTGATATATATATCTGCTCATGTTCCTTCACTATGTTAGAACACAATCAAACACCATGACTATGGTCCTGCAATGAAATAGAAATACTTCCATACTATTGGAACACATCCAGATGCTCATATGTAATGCTCTCATGCACGATTATGCTAGAATACATTTATACGCCCCTGCATAACACTTTTATATACGGCGGCACTGGAACACATCCATTTATATGCCCCTAATGCATTATTTATCTTGTAACACATAATGATACCGGCGTCTCATTCCATAGCACTATCTTTCGAGCATATATATTGTAAAAACAATCTCAAATGAATCAGTCATGGAATGTCAATGATCCTATCGCATTCATCAAAATTAGGATCACAACTTACTCAAGGAATACGAGAGACTTACTATAAAGTCTGGAATAGTTTATTTTTTTGTTTGTAAAACTCCCTTTTTGTTTAAGGGACAGTAATATTTATAATTTTTTCTTTTTCACATCTTAAATATTTGTATTTAATATATGAACAATTCAAATAACAAAGAATAATAATTTTGATATCTCGTATCACCCATTGTCATTGTTAGCTCTCGTTCTCTAATTCCAAGCTATATTTGCGGATCTTGGAGTTACTAAATTTTATAAACATTGCATCTCATGGAATACTAATCTCCTCAAGTCAACCCCTACGATTGTATCCACATTCAACTCTTTAGCCAAAGTGTTCTATAGTTATTCACTTTCAAGTAGGTTGCGTCTCTGATAGCTGATGACTAACCTTTCCAATAAAGTCAAGACTCTCACATCGATAAACTTCGATTGATCAAATCAAGACAATTATTATTTCACATGTGCTCTAGCCTTAGCAAGCATAATACATCGATCTATCACCTTTTTACTAGAAATCACAAGGCCTAAAAGATCTTTCTTTTTTATGACACTCTCCTTCATTTGTCTATTACCAATAATCATACCTAAATTCATTGTTCTTCTCAACGAACATAAAGTAAGCACCTCGAAATGATATATTTGGTATAGTGACCTCTTAATGCCCGAAGCCTTGCATTTATTTTTGTCACTTTGACTCCACAAAGTTATTCTATAATAGAGAACAAGAGTCTACTAATTTTCTAAAAATATATTAGTATTCAAGTCTATCTTCTTAATAAGCGATACACTCGATTACTCTTCTGTAAATATATTTAGAAATTCATTAATCATAAAGACTAATTGATTAGCCGATTACTCTACTGTGCTATCCCAAGTTATAGTTAAATAAACACATCACCTTGCTTGTCATGTTTAGACCCTTTATTGATGAGGTAGCTTTTCCTAGAGGCATACAAAGTGAATCATTTATACTAGGTTCAATCGAAATAGAAAATTCGACAATCTTTCGTGGCAAGTAAGTGTAAGGAATCACAAAGTCGATTAATCTAAGCCAACCATGCTCTGTTATCACAAGTTTGTAAGTGTATCACAACTCTGAACCATATCTACACACACACACATATATATATATATATATATATATATATATATATATATATATGATAGATCATTCCATTAATAAGACTTTCCCACTTAGGTTAAAACCAAATGATAGATCGAAGTACTCAAATCTCTTTTTTTTTCTCATATACAACTCATAACGTGTTGCTCTTCTACCTCAATTATATATATATTTTTTATCGAACACAACATATGATAATAAAACTGTATAAACTGATTACTTTTCTCAAAGATAGTCATGTCATCTCACTTTTTTTTTATACTCAACTTCATTTAATGTTCATATATTTCATTCTAGTGTGTGTAAGTTTCACTACCCCAATGCCACTATGTGCTAAGTTTCATATTTAAGTTTTTACTATAATGGTGTATAGCCACATACTTAAGTCTTATTTGCTCTCACATGCTAGTATTCCTACACGAACTCTCACCATCAACAAGTTTTGTACATGTAGTGCCAGTACCATAATTATACTTAATGCATTTGAATTATTCATTCTTACGCCACATTCACACATATAACACTATTATCACAACTAATACTATCAAATCACTTCAAGAGGCATTCGGTTGAGGACTATATAACCACTTTCCTCAAATATATTTCACCATCAAGTCCAATAACCTAGACGTGGATAATTTATTACACTCCTTACATTATCGCTCAAATCGTCTTCTCTCCTTTCCAAACTCATAATGGACGATTGTATCCAAAAATCGAATGTTGAATAATTTTCTTTTAGGCAAGAATCATATCATATATCACTTTACCATTTATACAGAATCTTGACGTTCAAATATTTGACTAACTAGACACTTAATATATTTTTTTTTGGGTAAGGTGTTCCATTGTAACTCGTGTTATCCCAAAAATTATAACCAAACGACTCTCAAAACAGAACCAATGAACACAAAGGCTCATGTACTCAAAGCCACTCTCAATGTCATATATTTTTGTTCAAACAAAATCTCAACTCAGCTATGTCACCGTCCAAAGGAAGATATGCATGTGCTAGCCATCCGTGAAGAAGGGACATCCCAAGTTTAAATTCGATATAACTTAATGCACGAGTAAGGAATAAAAGAAGGGAAAACATCATAAATGTTCAGTAGCCTCAAGGTCATGAGTATGGACGTCTACATACCCATGAACAAGACTCTACCAAACACTGCTCCATGACTCCGGACTTAACGCCTAAGCTCTGATACCAACTTTATCATGTCCCAAACTACCTCCTAAACGTGACTAGCATCCAGCTAACACTACCTGCCAGGCAAACCCCTTTCTCTAACATTTAACCATTTTACACAAACACTAAGAGAAAAAGATACAAGCCTAATAGTATTATTAACAATTAAAGAGGAAATGATTATCGCCCAATACCTTAGTCTATTGATAGGAAAACTAACAATCACTCAAATAATAAAGCTCTAACCCAAATCTCACACTAAGACCATGGAGCATCTAACAGAGCAATATGAATTTTATTGACAGGTATGCAAACCCTAAAGAAAGAGGAAATAGCTAACACGAACTAGATAAGTCTGAATCGAAAGCCTCCACGAACAATGCGGTGGCTCACCTCAGCAGTAGGATCTACTCGAACAAACTCGTCAGCCTCTAACTCTATCTCCCGCAATTGTATGTGCATATAGATGCAGGTAAGGAGTGAGTTATACGTAAATATAACCCAGTAAGATCCTCAACCCGCCACTTTAAATAACCCTGGAACAAGTGTTAGAAAATACAAACACACCACAAAACGAATGATATAGTAAATATGATAATTATACAATAACTCAATATATGTGGTCAACAGAGTTATTAAGAATTAACCAACAAGAATACTCACTAAGGACTTATCATAATTGCAGTGAAAGAAATTTACCAACACACCTACGAGTCCATAACGGCACCACAATGCCTCAAATATGTAACAGAACATACACAATGCTCCGGTGATGTACAAAGGCATACACAATGGCCCACATCATGGCGCACAGCCGTATCAAACTCAATACCATAGCGCACAGCCGTATCAAACTTAATATCATGACGCAGAGCCGTATCAAACTCAATATCATGGCGCACAGCCGTATCAAACTCAATATCATGGCGCACAGCCGTATCAAACTCAATATTATTGCACACAGCCGTATCAAACATAATATCATGACGCACAGCCGTATCACACTATCAAATAACTTATAAAATAATAATTTTTTTTTATAAAATAATATATTTGCGGCTAGTCTACGACCACCGACTCTACCAAGCGCAAGCTTGTCCCGATACATAGACCAGGCAGAGAAAACACACTTTCAAAACGTGTTTTAGAAAAGCAAGTTTCAAGCTTAAAGTCTCACTTACCTCGCTAACCACAAATTTTCCAACCTGGCAATGTCTAGAGCACCAACCAAACGGCATTCAATGGCCTCGATCTATATAACATATTGATAAATGATGTCACGTAATGGGTCAAACTTAATATCCCTAACTTTCAAGCATAAAGTTAAACCTTAATATCTTACCTTAATCCACGAATTAAAGGAGAAAAATTAATAATATCACCATCTAACTTAATTATGAAATTAAAATTTATATAAATTAATACCCGTGCTCCAAGACATAAGTAAAATAAAGCATCTTATACTAAAAAAACAAATACCGAACAGTAGCTGGCAAGGAGTAAGTCCAAAAATCCGAATAAGGTTTTATTAAATAACTGGTTCAAAAGGAATCTGGTGCAACTTTAATAATTGAGTTCTCATAAAAGTTTCAAATCATGTATATAATTCTACTAAACATTGCATAGTCACTGATTTCTATTGTTTCATTGCTAGTCGAAAATTCAATTAAAAAGGCATACTAAAATTCAGTAGTACCTGAACTTATCACCAAAGTGTAGCTAAAGTAATTCCTTTTTATTGCTTCTTGGAAAACGCTGTTTTGCTCCGGAATAAGTGTTAGTAAAACTTAATAATTTTAGTGGAATCAACACAGTTGGCTTCTATGCCCACTATTCTCGTTGCCATCAAGTTTTTATCCCAAAGCCTTCTTTTTGTTTATAAATAAAACCTAACACCTGATTCCCATAGGTCATACACGTGAGATTGATAATGTGGGGATGGGCCCACCAGTTCCTTTTCCTAAAAAAATCAATTAAGCTACTAATTTACCCCCCACATATATATATATATATACATATATATATATATATATATATATATATATATTATTTGGCCTACTAACAAATTAACTAGTACACTATCTTATACGTTATAATTGTTCTCTTCTACTAGCTTAGGTCCTATAATTATATAAAAGAAATAATTCTCCAATCCCACAATTAGTAAGTATATTAAAAAAATATTGGATTATTACACTTAATCACATTGCTCTTTTTCTGAAACCAATACTCTCGTCAAATCACTTCCAAATAACAATAACTTTTCCCTAATCATCTGAGGCTACCCGTTGCCTAGGAGTTTTATGAACTTCTTTTTAGAACTGAACTGAAACCTCGAACACGCAAATCTCGATCCTCCACAACATACCGCATATACCATACCATCCAAGGATAACAGAAAAACTTTTATCTCCCTTCCGAGCCACAGACATCTACGCCCTCAACTAGCCACAAACATCTACGCCCTCAACTGCTCAAGAACTTCTATCGATCCCATATAGAAGAAAAATCATTACACATCCCATGTCTCTCATATTCGTAGAAAATGCACATCTTCAACCACGGTAGAAATCAACAAGAACTCTCCCAATTCCGTTTGCATAAATTAAACTGCCAGGACTGAATCCTTCTAACTAGACCAAGCTAAGCAAGCCATCAAACCCATGAGCATTGTCGCAAAATACCTGTAAGCACCCCTTACCTCGAATACATACAAAGAATTAATCATATCCTTACCATACCGATTCGGTTTACTATCAAGATACTCCATCCATCTAAATTTCCTTCTGTTTATCCTCAACTTAATCTTTCCTCTTGCTGTAGCACCACAATTCCTCAACCCAGGCTCACTATCAACAAGAACTCTCCCATAAGCCGGCCTAATACTCTATCAAACATTACTAGAAACATCACACTCCCGAATACTTTAATCTGAAGAACTTCCTGCGAATCCGAATCTGTTACTTTTACTTTCCTGATACTGATACATAGAACCCCATAATTAACCCAGAAATACCACAAATCTGAACCTATTCCAATGAAAACACAGTTTCTAACCACACATGCATCTTAAAATACCCGATTTTTTCCTGCAGAATCTTGAACACATTAGAACCATTCTCGAAAGTCATTCACTATTATTCAAACTACAAATTACCTAACCCAACGAATAGGACCACCCGTGCCTCATTCGCATTCTGATGCCGCAAAATTAAATCCTCATCCCGATATGACCAAGCAACTTCCTACTCTATTCACCGAGTATTCTTAACCATCAACAACTTAAGACATCCTGTAATTCTCTCCCCCATTAAGCATAATGTAGCCTTCGACAAAATTTCCCTTTACTCTAGCCATAGCTAATTTACTCGCCTGCCCCAAACTGGAACAAACATAGTACCTAACCGTGCAATCAACTGCTCACAGCAGACTCCCCCACTTGGCTCGAAGCCATAGATCAAGATACACTCAATATCTTATAACACTTTTACTCTATTGATGCCACAATACCGTAGTAAGATTAAACTCAAATCATTTATAAGTTTTTGAAAACACAGATCATCTAGTACTGTAAATATTCTACGAATCTTGCATTCATCCCCATAACAGTTAAGCCCACGCTCTTAAGCGACCCAAAATTTCACGAGCATCTATACGAAGGTAATTACATTTACAAGTCTAGAAATACGCTGAACATGAGTAATGAGTAACATAGAAAGAAAACAGTGTTGCGGACGCTGGCAATCACCTCGCTAAACTCCTACAAATCTACCTCCAAACCGCAAATACCCGCTATCGGGAGAATAAATACCTGCAACTGCACACGAGGTGCAGGGAGTAAAGTGAGTACTCCAACAATGAGTAATAAAGGTAAATAATAACTGAGCAGTAATAAATCACGTAAAGCAAACCATCATGCTGTATAGAAGTAGGGTACAATCCTCTGAGAAAAATAGTGAAACTGTGAAATCTTTGGAAATATCTTGGCTCAGTTTAAATCTCTTTTGAAAATGATCTTTTCAACAGTTACGAAATGATTTCAAATTAGTTAGTGCCGATAAGCACAGAAAATCCGCCCCTCGAGCACAAATACCACAGTATATAGCTAAAAAGGCAAGTAAATATGCAAAATGAGCACATAAAAGCTCACCCCTCGGGCAATATCTCAAAAACAGTACCAGCCCTTCGTGCTCAATATCAATCGCTCAGAACAGTATCAGCCCTTCGGGCTCAGTATCAATCAATCAGCATAATATCAACCCCTCGGGCTCACTTTCATATCACATGGGTACCCGCACTCACTGTGGGTGTGCAGACTCCGAAGGGGCCCCTTACGGCCCAAGCACTATATCAACATAAGGCCTGAAAGCCTTCTCACATCACACTTGAGGCCTGAAAGCCTTCTCACATCACACTCGAGGCTTGAAAGCCTCCTCATATCACACTCGAGTCCTGAAAGCCTCCTCACATCACTCACAAGGCCTGAAAGCCTCCTCACATCACACACAAGACCTAAAAGCCTCCTCAATCCAGAAAACATCATAAGCCTCTCGGGCATCAATAAAATAGTAGTGCTCGGCCCAAACAACAGTTGAAATGTCATTTAAGTCTCAAAATGCAATTAAAGTGGCTGAGTTTGTAAAACAGTATAATCAACAGGACTGAGTTCAAGTAGTATATCAAATAGTGTGGAAAGAGTGATAAAAATCCACAAAGTACTCAAGTAGTCGGCATTAAGCCCAAAATATGGCAATCAACCCAAACCATGATAATAACAAATAAGTTCCAGTCAAATACGCGGTAAAATCATCAATCGGGACAGACCAAGTCACAATCCCCAATGGTGCTCTACCCCACGCTAGCTATTCGGTGTGCAAGTCACCTCAATATGGCACTACGATGTGCAGTCCGGGGTTTCAAACCCTCAGGATATTATTTAAAATCATTACTCACCTCGAACCGGTGAAATCCCTAGCTCGCGACTCCTTTTCCCCTCAAATCGGCCTCCACTCGCGTCGAATCTAATCAAAACCACAACGAATGCATCACAATATGCCAATGGAACAATACCCAATTGAAAACAATCGAAAAATATTATAAATCTCAAAATTAGCAAAACCCGAGCCCCGGGCCCACTTCTCAAATCTCATAAATTTTTACATTAATAGATTCCTTATCTTCTCACGAGTTCATATATACCAAGAACTCCCAAATCCGAGCTCGAATGACCCATCAAATCCCAATTTGACATACTAAAAATTCAACCCCTAGTTCTTCATTTTTAGGCTTAATTTCCATAAATTTCAAGGTTAATTTCAAATAAAAATCGTGTTTTAAGATCATAGAACTCACCTCCAATCAATCCCAATCGATACCTCTTCAATTTCCATCCAAAAGCTCTCAAAGTTGCTAAAAAATGGAGGAAAAATACCTTAGCTCGCAGAACCAAAAATGAACCTTTAAAACCTTTTCTGTCCAACCCTTTTCGCATTTGCGATCACTATACCGCATATACGGTTACCGCTTCTGTGGATTTTCTACTGTTACCCAGGACCACTTTTGTGGTCTAGTTCCGCTTCTGCGGACCACTCTTCTGCGGTCAAGCATCCGCTTCTGCAAAACTTCTTCAAATGCACCGACCGCTTCTGCAATCATTATCTGCATTTGCGGACTCCGCACCTGTGGTAATTGTCCGCTTATGCGAAAATCCCCCAAGTGTCCAAAATCCGCACCTGCATTCCTACCTTCGCATCTGCGTAATCGCATCTGCGGCCCCTTTTCCGTAGATGCAAAAATACCAGATACCAGTAACTTCAGAAATGCAACAAGTCCAAATTCATCCCGATAGCCATCCGAAATCACCACGAGGCCCCCGGGGCCTCAACCAAAAGTGCCAACCCATCCTAAAACATCATTCAAACTTGCTCCAATCGTCAAAACACGTCAAACAACACTAAAATCATCAATTTACATCAAATTCAAGTCTAAGTTCTTTTAAAACTCCCGAAACTCGCATTCGATAAAAAACCAAACCAAACAATGTTCGAATGACCTAAAACTTTACACACACATCCCAACTCACTTAAAGAAGCTACAGTAACTCTCGGAATTCCATTCTGACCCTCAGATCAAAATCTCACCTATCAACCGAAATTTGAAAAAAATACTAACTTCGCCAATTCAAGCCTAATTCTACACCGGACCTCCAAAATCACTTTCGATCACACTCCTAAGTCACAAATCATCTAAGGAAGCTAACCAAATCATAAAAACTCTGATCCGAGCTCATATACAAATAAGTCAACTCTCGGTCAAACCTTTCAAATTCAAAGCTTTCAACTGAAACTGTTCTTTCAAATTCATCCCAAAATTTCCTGAAAACCAAAACCAACGATCCAAATTAGTCATAATACGCAACACGGGGCAAGTCATACCTGAGAACTGGCGATCAAAGTGAAAAAGTTCAAAACGACCGGTCGGGTCATTACACTGAGTTAAGCTGTGTAAAACACCCTGCGCGAAAAGTACTTCTACCCGAAAATATGAGCTAGATCCCCCTAGGCGAAAGGATTCTACCTGAGTTAAGCTGCGTAAAACACACTGAACGAAGAGTAATTCTACCCAGAAACATGAGTTGGATCCCCCTAGGTGAAAGGATTCTACCTGAGTTAAGCTGCATAAAATAACCTGAGCGAAGAGTACTTCTACTCGAAACTATGAGCTGGATCCCCTTAGGCAAAATGGTTCTACCTGAGTTAAGCTACGTAGAACACCCTGAGAGAAGAGTGCTTCTACTTGAAACTATGAGCTGGATCCCCCTAGGCGAAGCGGTTCTATCAGAGATAAGCTACAAAATGGGAGGCATGGACAATAGTGATTCATGCTGAAAAATAAAAGTAAATGGAGATCTTAAGGAGCTTACGCTTGGTGACATTTGTTCTTTTAGGATCGCCATTCTACACTACTTTGTTCCTGCTTCCAACGTAGAAAAATTAATGAGTTTTCAAAGTGGTGGTTGGTTTGTGGCCTTGACGCCTTGAGTAGTTTGATTCACGGCCACTGCTGTTGAAGAACCGATTCTTTTTGCATGGTACCAAGTTGCTCGCCCGCTTTATATCATTTTCTGAAGGCCTTGGCTTTCTAGTGTTGCCCCCAATTGTTTCATACCCAAATAACATGGTTCCGCTACCCTTGTCTCTAAGGAAACACAATTTTTCTTTAAAATCGAACTCAGTTGTTTTGTACCAAGTATCAGTTTGTTTCTGTAAACCTTATCAACTTTTCTCATAAAGAGGGTCTTGCTCATGCGACTTTTCAGTTTCTTTGTAACACTTTGTTCGCTTTATCCAATGAGATCTCAGATGGATTCGTGCCTTCGTCAATGCTATATGTGCCCCAAATTATGCTCGATATTATGGGGAAACTGTAGCTAGTATTGTAGCCATTTCCTTGCTTCGCTTTTGATGCAGGATTAGACCGAAAGGTACTCAAAGAAAAATATGGGTACAAACAGAACAATAATTCAAAATGAAAAATAAAAAGAACGGTGCTTAAAAAAGGTGTCCCTTTCAGGGAGAGGAATAGGGAGACTTATCTGGAGGTATGTGCCGACTTAAATAAATCATGACATGCATTTTGGAATAGACGCCTGATCCGTCTAAGCTGTCTAATTCTCAAAATTCACCGCAAATGTTCATCTTGAATTTGTCTTGGTTGTGCTCATGCCAGAGAATCAAAGACCCTAATTCGGCTAGAAGCCCTTTGCAGGTTTTTGCTAACTAACCTCTCTCATTTCTCTTCTAATCGTCACCTTATGGTGCCCATCCGGGTTTTCACCAATAAAACTCTCTCATTTTTCTGCTCACTGTTGCCTTATAGTGCCCGTACGGGATTTCACTAATAAGACTCTCTCATTTTTTTTTGAATAAGATAATGCATGAGAGAGGTTACCCAACGCCTTTGGCATGGGGACTTCAAACATTCTCAAAAGACATCAATCAAAAGTTCTTGAATGGTAAAAAGGCAAAATGAGCCTTAAACTGAATTACAACTTTTGGATTTGTTTTTACAGAAAACCCGTGAAATAAAACAAACTTTTGCCCCAATTTTGGAGTATTGGGAATATGGATTTTTTGTTCTGATGAGACCGAACCTAGGGTAAGGCTGCCTATGTATCCTTTCAGAATCAGGTTGAATGTAGTTCAATGACTCAGAGATTTGTTGTTTGGATTTTTTACAAGTACATAGGTTTTAAAAATTGAGAAACAAGGGAGACAAATACTGCTCAAAAGGACTAACAAAAGGGTGACACCTATTTAGAATAGCGAGCATCAGCCTATATTTTGACTGCATCAGCGTGGGTATATATCATACATAATATATTTTTACTGCATCAGCATTAATAGTTATGTCTAGTACCCGTCCTTCTTCATCAACCAAGTGCAAGGCACCTTTTGGTAACACTTTCTTGATGATATAAGGTCCTTGTCAGTTCGGGGCGAACTTTTCTTTATCTTTGACCTGGTGCAGAAGGATGCATTTCAAAACTAGCTGGCCTAACTCAAACTTCTTTGGGCGCACTTTCTTATTGTAAGCGCGTGCCACTCTTTGCTGGTATAACTGGCCGAAACACACCACTGTTAGCCATTTTTGATCGATCAATATTAGTTGTTCTAATCGGGTCTTGACCCACTCAGTGTCTTCAATCTCTGATTCCACAATAATTCAGAGAGAGGGAATTTTGACTTCAGTGGGTATTACAGCTTCAGTTCCATATACAAGTAGATACAGAGTTGCAACAATAGATGTGCGAATAGTCGTGCAGTATCCCAAAAGAGCAAAAGGTAGCTTTTCATGCCACTGCTTGGAACCTTGGATCATTTTCCTAAGAATCTTCTTGATATACTTGTTCGTCGCTTCAACGGCTCCATTAGCTTTTGGTCGGTAAGGGGTAGAATGGCGATGCATGATTTTAAATTGTTCACATAACTCCTTCATCAAATGACTACTTAGATTGGTTGCATTGTCAGTGATAATGGTCTTTGGATACCAAAGCGACAGATGATGTTGGAATGAAAAAAGTCTACCACTGCTTTCTTGGTGACTACTTTAAAAATGACGGCCTCCACCCACTTGGTAAAGTAATCAATTGCAACCAAAATGAATATATGCCCATTTGAAGCCTTTGGCTCGATTGGCCCAATAACATCCATTCCCCGAGCAACGAAAGGCCAAGGAGAGGGCATGGGATGCTACTCCGAAGTAGGCGAGTGAATCAAATCACCATGAATTTGGAATTGATGAAACTTGCGAACAAAACTGAAGCAATCTCGCTCCATAGTAAGCCAATAATACCCTGTCCGCAGAATCTTCTTCGCCAAAACATATCCATTCATGTGAGATCCCATACCCCTAAATGCACTTCACTCATGATCTACTCTGCTTCTATAGCATCTATGCATCTCAACAAGTTTAAATTTGGGGTCCTCTTGTACAGAATTTCCCCATTCAGGAAGAAACCACCGGTGACCCACCTTATAGTTCTTTTTTTATCTTCTTTAGCATGATCTTGATATTCTCTTATTTTCAGGAATCAGTTTACGTCATGATACCATGGTTTACCATATGGTTCTATCTCAATTGTATTGCAGTAATTGTGTTGATTTCGAACTTATATTTCTAGTGGATTAATATGAGTGTTGCCTGGATAATGGAGCATCGAGGCTAAAGTAGCCAAGGTATCAGCTAGCTTGTTGTGAAACCGGGGAATGTACCTGAACTTGATGGATTTGAATATTTTGCTCAATTCTTGCACACATTGTCTGTAGGGAATAAGCTTGATGTTTCGAGTCTCCCATTCGCCTTGGGCTTGCTGGATAAGCAAGTTAGAATCTCTCATAACCAATAGTTCATGCACATCCAGATCGATGGCCATTTTCAAACCCATAATACAAGCTCTGTATTATGCCGTATTATTGGTACAGAAGAATTGAAGTCAGGCCATTGCAGGGTAATGATGTCCAATAAGTAAGATGAGGATTTCCCTGATCCCAACTCCTTTGATATTGACAGCCCCATAAAAATACATTTTCCATATAGGGTGATCGTCTGGAACCACTTACTCTATTGAGTTGACCTCTTCGTGTTGAAAGTATGAGCTCAGTGGCATGTACTCATTATCAACTGGATTCTCTACTAAATGATCTACCAAATCCTATGATTTCATCGCGGTGCAAGTGACATAGACGATGTCAAACTCTGTGAGCAGGATTTGCCATTTTGCGAGCCTGCCAGTGGGCATTGGCTTTTGGAATATGTACTTCAAAGGATCCATTTTGGATATGAGGTAAGTAGTGTAGGCCAAAGATAATGTCTCAGCTTCTAAGCGACCTAAGTCAAGATACAACATGTCATTTCTAAAAGGGTGTACTTAACCTCATAATTGGTGCACTTTTTTTTCTCAAATAATAGATTGACTGTTCTTTTTTGCCTGTTGAAATGTTGCCCCAGAACGCATCAAAAGGATTATCCATCACCGATAAATATAAAAATAAAGGCCTAATAGGTTTAGGCGGGACCAGTACAGGGGGTTTTGAAGATAATCTTTGATCCTGTCAAAAGCTTTTTGGCAATCGTCTGTCCACCTGATAGCGGTATCCTTTTTCAGCAACTTAAAGATGGGTCCGCACGTGGTTGTGAGCTGAGCAATGAACCTACTGATGTAGTTCAACCTCTGAGCAAACTCATGACTTTATTTTTGTTCTTCGGGGGTGGCAGATCTCGGATGGACTTTATCTTAGATGGATCCAATTTGATGGCTCTCCGGCTGACTATAAAACCGAGGAGTTTCCTAGATGGAACCCCAAATGCACACTTGGCTGGATTAAGCTTAAGATCATACCTTCGAAGACGTTCGAAGAACTTTTTCAAATCACACACGTAATTAGCTTATGTCTTTGATTTTGTGATGACATCGTCAACATATACTTCAATATCTTTTTTTATCATCTCGTGAAAAATGGTGGTCATGGCCCTCATGTAAGTTGCCCTTGTATTCTTTAAACCAATGGCATGACCCTGTAACAATAAGTACCCTATGGCATGGTGAAAGCGGTCTTTTCTGCATCATCCTCATCTATTAGAATTTGGTGGTAACCAGCATAACAATCCATGAACAATTGTATCTCATATTTTGCATAATTATCTACAAAAATGTGGATATTTGGCAAAGGAAAATTATCCTTTGTACTTGCTTTGTTCAAGTCCCTATAGTCAACACAAACTTTGATTTTTCCATCCTTCTTTGGCACAGGCACAACATTTGCCACCCAGGTGGTGTGTCGGACAGCTCTTACCACATTGGCGCTCAGTTGCTTCATTATTTCCTCTTTGATTTTATCACTCATGTCTATTTTAAATTTTTGTTGCTTTTGTTGGACTAGTGAAAACCAGAATACATAGGAAGCTTATGAACCACCAGATAAGCACTTAAACCCGGCATATCATCGTAAAACCAAGCAAACACATCTCTGTATTCAAATAAAAGTTGAATCAAGGCATCTCTGATTTTTTTGTTCAGTGTGAATGCTTATCTTCGTTTCTGTAACTTCTTCAGGTCTTCCGATATTAATCGGCTCAGTTTCATTGAGGTTTGTCTTAGGCTTGTTTTCAAATTGTTCCAACTCTCTTTTTATTTCCTCAACAACCTCATCTTCATCATATTTAACCTCTTGATACATTATTTGATATTAGATAACTTTTTAAGATTTGGGCGTGAATTCCACATGCATATCATGTTATTAAAGCTGGCATTAATAAAACTAAAATGGAAATAAAAAGATAGGAATTAGGAAAAGGAAAAGATAGAAAACTTAATAGGAAACTGAACTGCATTTTATTGAATTTGAAAGGATAGAAAGGTTAACATCAAAACAAACAAGCATACTGAGATGTTAGGATTACAACCCTGAAAGTAACCTAAAATACAAAAACGAAGCTGCAAAGGCAAATTACCAAGACTCCTTCCTTGTGCGGAGATGAGTTGCTTCCTAGTTGGTGAGCATGGTGTCTGTGACGATTAGTTGCATATCGACACGACTAGTGCCTTCACCAGCCTGGATCATATTCACTTCAAAAAAATATCTGGTTGAGGCTATGACAAATTTCATCAATGTTTGCATGCGCTAAGGAATTTTGACCCTCTCTGAGTCGTGGATTGACAAAAGTGTAGAAAATATGAACGATAGGTTGTTGCAAGACCCATCCATGTTTTTATGGTGTTTGGCTTTGTTTTTATATGCTTGTGTTGGCTGGAAGCCTAATCCAAAAGTACACTGGTCACCGAACGGATAAATAGGCTCCGAAATTCCTTGCAATGATGCCCCCAAAGCCTTTTCTTGGCTCATAACCTTCTCTCATCATAACTGCAGCCACCATACAGATGTGGCGGAAAGACGAGGATGCAAAATGGGCTTTCCTCCCTCGACATGGTCTACAACAACCACTTCAAAAGCCTAATACACAATGGACTCAGACCCTTCCTTGGACTCAATACAGGGGATTAACGGGTTTTTATAAATGGAAGACTCATCTTCTCCGTGAATAATAATTTCTTGCCTGTCATGTTCGAATTTGAGCATCTGATGCAAGGTGGATGGCACAGCTCTAGCCGTATGAATCCATGGCCTTCCTAGAACAAAGTTATAAGAACTGGCCATGTCCACTACTTGGAAGATAATCTCAAAGTCAACTAGCCCAATCGTCATGGTGAGGTTGATCTCCCCAATGGTATCTATTACTGAGCCATCAAAAGCCCGGATGCAAACATTGTTGGGTCAGATTCTGTTTGTATTGATCTTCATGCTTTGCAAGGTAGAGAGAGGGCCTACATCTACACTTGAGCCTCCATCGACCATGAATCTCTTTACATAATGACCATCATATTTGACCATCAAGTTCAAAGCCCTATTGTGCCTGGCTCCCTCCTCGGGAAGTTCATCATCAGTAAAGGAGATTCTGTTCACCTCAAAAAATCTATTGGCCATCTTCTCTAATTGATTCATTGTGATCTCCTCTGAGATATGTTCCTCGTTCAAGAACTTGATAAGTACACGAGCATGATCTCTGGAATGTAGTAGCAGAGATAGTAGAGAGATTTGAGCGGGAGTCTTTCTTAGCTGATCAATGATTGAGTAATCCTGAACTTTCATCTTTTTCAAAAACTCTTCCGCATATGCTTTAGTGATTGGTTTCTTTATTGTCAAATGTCCTCCTCTAATTTGCTTGACCTTCCTCAACTCTTCTAGAGATTAACATCTCCCTGATCGAGTCAAACCTACAGTTTCCTCCACTTCCTCTATAATTTCCTTGCCTTTGTAGGTCATTACCATTTTTTTGTAGTTCCAAAGAGTGGTTTTTGTGTTGGTAGCAGGGGTTTCATGGCAAGTTTGATTACGATCAGCTCTGTTATACCTTTCATACCTCCCTGCTTCTCCTTTTTGATGGGGTGGCCTCCAACTACATATAGCCTTGGGCTTGGAACACTGGAGTGAACTTCCAACCTCAAGATTATTGGAATAAATAAAGTTGCCTTATTTGAGCTCTGGCCGCCTTTCACAATCAATGGTACATCTCGACTAGAACTTACTTCCAGATGTGCTCCTTCTTGAATTGCGCTCACTATCATTTCTGCTCGACTAATCGGCTTGTATTCTTGGTCTCGGCCAATTATTTCCACAAAATGAACATCATTGTGTGCTTGCAACAGGTTGTTTGTCACGTTAGAAGGGTCCTCTCCATTCGTCACTACAATCAGTTTTTCAAAAATGAGTCTCTCTATGGATCCTTTCAGGGTCCAACAGTCATCAGTAATATGCCTTAGGGCACCAGAATGATATTCACATCTAGCATTTGCTTAAAATCCGTGCGAATTAGGATGCATATGGTAGGGAGTGATGGGTCCAATTACGCCCATTTGCTTCAGTTTCTGGAATAGACTAGAATATGTTTTAGCTAATGGAGTGAATCTTTCTACCGACCTCTGCTCTCGACCATAATCCTGCATGGGACAAGCATTGTAGGGTGCTCAAAAATTTTGCTGCTGAGGTCGGGGGGCCCTTGGAGCTGGTGCCTGTACCTGCTGATTGGGAGGCCGAGCATATGATTGAGCATTGAACATTGTATATTATTGTGGGCCCATAGAGCATTGAGGAATTGGCGGGGGATAATAATGTTGAGGGTAGCTGGATTTCCCTTGCTGAACATCCACATAAGGGTGCAATGCCCCTTTTTGAAACTCCGTAGAACCCGAAGCCATAATTGACCCTTCATCTCTCTTCTTTCTATTTTCCAAACCTCCTGACCCATTTTGGATAGCTTGGGTGGTGGCTTTGAGAGCAGCTTGACTTACAATTCTACCAGTCTTAAGGCCATTTTCGAACATCTCCCCTATTTTGATTGCTTCTGCAAAAGGTCTACCCATCGCAAACATCATGTTCTGAAAGTAATTAGGCTCTTGAGCCTCCAGAAAAAAAGTGATCAACTTGAGGTTATCCATGAGTGGCTTAACTCTAGCCGCTTGCTCCCTCCACTTGATGGCATAGTACTTAAAAATTTCGGTCGGCTTTTTCTTCATATTGGACAAGGAATTACGGTCCGACACAATATCAAAGTTGTACCGAAATTATTTGACGAAATCCTGGGCCATGTCATCCCAAACAGGCCAATGAGAGATGTCTTGATCAATGAACCATTTGGAAGCTACCCCAACAAGGCTTTCCCCAAAGTAAGCCATCAGCAACTCTTCCTTTCCTCCTGCACCCCTCAGCTGGTTTAATACCTTTTCGAGTGGGCGATAGGGTCGCCGTGTCCATCATATTTCTCAAATTTTGGGGTCTTGAACCCCTGTGGCAAATGGATATGAGGGAACATGCATAGATCACTGAATGAAACACTTTTGTGACCACTTAGTCCTTGTATATTCTTTATATTCTTTTCAAGACTTTTCATTTTTCTAGCCATCTCATCTGTCTCAACAGTCGTGGTAGGCTTTTCATTTTCCACTGGTGATTCGTACCGAGATATCTGATTGTAGGAGCCGAGACCCCAAAAGACATATTTGGAGAATAGTATTTGCCATCATAAGCATTAGATGGGGGCTCATTGTTTGGCCTCATCACAGGTGGTGGCGGCGGGATTGTATATACCGGTGCGCCAGACACTACGAGAGGGGTATTCCTAACCGGTGCGATCGGAGGTTACATATTAGAGGTACCAAGGGCAGCATGGAGGCTATAGTTTGGCACATACCCTGGTGGTAGAATGAGATCGCTCGTTGCATGGAGCGGTATTTGAGTAACCTGGGGTATGGTGGAAGTTCCCTCTGAAGGACCCTGGGGTGGAGGTCGACCGAAAACCTATGTTTGATATAAATCTGACAGTTGTTGTCTCAATTTTCTTATTTCCTCCAAGTGTTGCTCAACTGACTAAACCTACGGATTGTCACTGACCAACTCGATTTCATCACTATTATCCATTAGCACCGCTCCCTTAGATCTTATAAAGTAATGATGTGTTGCCAGTTTTCACCATAAACCAACCACCTTAAGCTTACTGGATAGGAAACAAATGTGTTAGGGTTAAGCGTTTTACAGATAGGAAGCGTACGTAGATATGCTATGCTCCTAAAATATCACTATCTCTAACATGCTTTTGGAAGGCTTCATAATTCATTCCGGCTAATAAGATTGTTATCTATTGGCGCTCTTATTTTCTTCTCTTTTTTTTAATCTACTTTTGTTTTCACTCGCCTTATCTTGATCTCTCATTTTATAGCTATTTGAAAAATATTTGAACGAACCTTTTGTGGGTTGCCTATGTATCATGTCTCCACATGAATCAGATCAATACGTAGTTCACGTACATGACCCTTTTTTTACAAAACAAACATCTTTTTGGTTCATTTTCAAATTAACAAAATCTTTTTCATTGAAGTTTTAATATATATAATAATAATTTTTTATATAAGACTCAAAAAGAAGCAATTACATAAAAATAAACAAGACCAGACTTGACTCAAACAGACTTTTTAGGATAAAAGGAAAAACAACAAGACCCAAAACACCAAAAGACTCTTATAGATTCAAAAAAAATAAATAAAAGAAGAATGACAAAGGACTGATAACTAAAAGAAGACTTTGATCTTTGTAGTATAATCCATCAGCATTACTATAATCAAGGCACTTGTTCCTGTGGCTGACCCCCAATATTTCAGTATATCCACTCCAAGTCTGCAGATATATGATGAGTAACATTCAATGATACTTCTGCAAACCGCTTAGGCATCATTCCCTGACAACTCATGCATGCTCTTGAGGTATATGTGGTTACCTCGAGGATCGTTCCCTTAATATATTCCTGAGCCACATGCAACTCTTGATTTTGCTGACCACGAGTCTCGGCTAGATCTAGTGCATAGCGTTCGCTGTCCAAGGCCATATCTTTCTGGCGCCGAACATCTAGCGACTTCGCTTCTAACTGATTGATCACCTTTTAGTAGTGGTGTCTTTCTATTTCAAACTCTACGATATGGCTCTCCTTGCTTGACTTAACTCCCCTTATCTTATCCCTCAGTCCTTGGATTAATGGAGCAAAACCTCTACGCTCGTGATTACGGACTACCTTGAACTGAGCTTCTCTCTGTTTTTGTTGCTGAGTGGTTACGACTACGTTCTTCTTTTGAATTTGGGCTTTGAGTTCTTGCTTCTCTAGTGCCCACTAAGACTTTTCCCGCTCAAAATCAGCTTCTTGTATGTTCATGGCTATCTCCAGAATGACCTTATCTTCTTGTTAAATATCAATATGAGATTGGAACTCTTGTGCGACTTCCGTTCTGGTTTCTCTAACTCTAGCCTCGATCTCCTCCTCCCAATCAACTACATGTCATATAGTTTCTGTTCTTTGCTTGGGGATAGCCTGGTTATGAAATCATTCAAGGTATGTGAGGCTTACCTCCCCAAGTTCACGATCAGCTACCATCTCGTCCAAATCAGAAAATCAAACACCAAACCAAACCTTTTGTGCATAAGACTCCCTTGGAGGTTCCTCTCCTTTGAATGCCCACACGAACGGACGCATGTCCTCAATTGGGGGCCTCTTTTGCTCTCTCCCTAGCTGGCGCATTACGCGTAGGGGCGCTTAGGGTTGGAAATCTCTGAAACCCATGAGTATAAAGAACGGGCAATACATCGACATATGCATGACCCTAGCAGAAGGGAACCAATAATAGTTCCAAGTTATTCTATCAGCATTCAATTAACCAAGTAATTTCCGCCAAGCCCTTACCCGCTCGGGAAGATTACAACTTGCGGCCCTGTCTGAGTGACATCCAATGTAATTCAGCGAGTTTTCATTGAAATTTATTACTATTGGATGATGATAGAGGTGCTCTATGAACCACATTTGCAGCAGAATGTTGCATCCCTTGAAGTAATCTTCACCTTCTTGGCAGCGGGTCAAAGCTCGAAAAATATTTCCCAAAATCATGGAAAGAATGGTATTATCCTTGCTACTTTGCAAATACGAGACTACCGCAACCAATCGAATTCTGATACGCCCACCACGCTATGGAAAGACCATGATCCCTAGAAATGATATCATGAACACCAAGATTCTCAACTACCTCCAAGCGTCTTAACTCAACTGGTTGACGAATTCTACGCCCAAGAAATTTTCAAACCCTTTCTCATCCCCAAACTTGTCATAAAGATATTCCAACATAACCAAACCTTCGTTTAAGCAAACCATTGGAATTCGACAGAGGCATAACTTCTTTAAAAAGTTGTTCACACCAACTTTTCTCGAAGAAGCAGGCTTTTTTCCACGAAGGTCTCTCCCCAATCCGGTGAACCTACTTAATTCTTCCAATGTGGGCGTCATTTCAAAATCTTTGAACCTGAAGATATTGTTCGTGGGGTCCCAAAAACCCACTAGAGCCTCGATTAAATCTCTGTTAGGCTTAATTCCCATGATGTTTGTTAGGAACTTGAGGTGCTTAAATACTCGATTTCCTTCCCATGTAGCAAAACTAGCCCACCAGTTACAGAGACTACTCGGGGTCTTATCTCTGATCAAGAACATAGGAGGTGTCTCGTCCCTTACCCTTTTCTGACTGTTTCTTTGTGGAGAACTCATGGTGATCCTAAGAGTAAGATAAAAAGGGTTAGAACTTACATATACTATATTCAAATTATGATCATTCAGTATTTTATTTTATTTTTTGGCCAATTTAGGACTCAATCCATTTTTTTTATTACAATATATATATTAAAATTACCGGACACAAAAGTTGAGATGATAAAAGCGTAAAAGTGGCTATTATTACAAAGACGACCCTTTGATACTTCCATAGAAGGCATAAAGGATGTCTCAGTAAAAATATTCAAACACGGGAACAAAATGATAAAAATAGATAAAATAATAAATAAAAAAATATTTTTCGAAAATGAACCTTTGCTGCTCCGAGAGGGGTTCAAAAGTTGTCTCAGCAAATATAACAAGACAAAACTAGATAAAAATTGCTACTTTTGCGAAAACAAGCTTTCGGTACTTCTGGAAAGGTTTAAGCTCCTTCGACAAAAATGGCCAGACAAAAGGACAAAATGGTAAAAAGTAAATAAATATGGATAAAGTAACTATTTTTACAAAAATGGACCTTCAACACTTCCCAGAAAGATTTTAAGGCTGTCTTGACAAAACAACCGAAATATAAGGCAAGACAATAAAAAAGTGATCAAATGGGCTCTTTTTTTCGAAAATTTTATGCACATGCGGAGTTTTATGCTCCCCTTTGTTGAATAATATGGGCTAAACCCGATGGAGGTTGCCTATGTATCTCACCTTCGATGAGAATCAAACTCGCGTAGTTCAGTAAAACTGAGTACTTTTCTCTTTTTATTTTTATGAAAAGTAATCTTTAAATTTACACCAGACTACAACAAAATCTTTTTTTAAAAGGTTTATTTGCACTAAACTAGGAGAATTATTATTTTTTTTCATTTTTAATAATTACATAATTTTTTTAAAAAGCTGGTCGACAATGCAAGTAAGCCTTCCAAATGATGTATCAAGTAACTCATTCGTAAACATGATGGTCTCAAATAGGATACATGTCTTATACGGGCCCGGTCCCTTTGCCGAGTTTCACTAAGTCAAATGCACGTGATGCACATAGAGCGAACCTACTAGGCAAATCCGGTATGAGGTTTGTTCTTCTAGGCTTGAATCTTGGTGGAAAAGGTATCTGGACTGGTTTACTCGAGCGGACGACTCGAGCAGAAGAGGGTCAATGTACCGGTAGCATTACTTTTTGGCTTAACCGGTGGTGCTCCCCGCCTAAAATAGGTGTGATTAAAATCCTTCAATGGATGATAAGCACCTCGGCTATCTCAAAGAAAGCGGGCTATGTCAAGCAAATGCCTTATTTTAATTTTCAAAAAGACTCAGAGGGGGTGCGTGAGAAAATAATTTATAAGTACAGTTAAATAATATAAAAAAAAACCGAACAGGTAGCACATTGCACAAATAAATCACAATATATACAAAATTAATAAAGTCAAATAAAAAGTTAACATGTACAAGCTCGAATTTTGGTTGTCCCAAGCGGTGTCGCCAAAGCCCCCATTTTCTACCCCCAAAAAGATATGTGTATGGGTTTATGGGTTAATGGGTTTTTTCAATTAAATGACAAACTTGAGTAGGGATTATTTTATTATTCATAGTCGCCACTTGGAATTGATTTTTCAGTGTTCCAAGTCACCATTTGAATTCCGACTCAAATGATGGTTTGACTCTATTTTTATCGGTTCGGGTAAGGAATTCTATTGATCGGGAAGAAGGTGTAAGGCATTCCCCAAGTCCCGTTATTTTAGCACGGTTGCATTATTGACTTAAACTTGACTTTAATTAATTATGAATAAACTGTGATTTGTATGATTTCCATGTTTCACCTATCCGCTTTTATTTCTTGATTATTAGATCTATTAAAAAGATGAATTTTTTGGATAAATTATGTTGTCATAACCACGCTACGTGAGCGAATGCATGATCGAAATAAAATTTATTAATTTTATCATAACAGTGCTACGCAAGCGAATCCGCAGTTATGACAAAGATTATTAGTATATTATTACTTTTCAAAAAAAGTTACTACATTTTAAGGAATTAATTAAATATTAACTATCACGCTACGCAAGTTTTAGTGAAAGGAATAATTAAATTAAAAAAATAATAATTAAAGCTAGTAGAAATGGTATGAGATTATTGAATTAAAATATTAAATATTAATGTCACGCTATGCAAGCGAGTCCGTGAAATAATTAAAAAAAAGTTAAAACGCACCTACTAATTGCCTAGCGTTTAAATTAATTAAAAGTATTTAAGTTATTGGATTATTGTTACACATCATGAAAATTAACTAATTCTTAATAAGTTTATTCAACTAATCTAGTAAGTATTATTTTTGAAGATGGATCATATTATTTATTGAGAAAATGGGCCAATTTGCTTATTTAGTTATGACATTGGGCCAATATATATAAAATAAATGAACAAAATATTTATAGACTTCTTAAAGGCATTGGCCTCTTGGACAAAATCTGCCTTGGCCCGTTATTGGGCTTCGAAAATGGGCACAAGTTGAAAGCCCAATGGATTTCAACTGTTGATTTACTAAGACAGTCCAACTGGGATAAATTGTGAGTCTGGCCTCTTTTGCACTAAGCCATTAACCCTTATTTTTAGCTAGCAATTCTAAACACCTATTTAAGATCTAGCCACTTTCTACTAAACATCTAAAGTCCTAGCAGAGATGATCACATGTAAAATCTGAATTTTATCACAATAAATAAAGGTTTCAAGCATGACTCTTTTGTTATTTTTCTTTAAAGAATAGCCTATCATAAACTGGCCAGAATTGCACATGGTGCAAAGAGAGTTTTTAAACACATTGCAACCTACTTGAAACACCTCATTTTATATGCATCAAAACTATAATAGATAGTAAAGGCGAATAACACATGAATAAAGAGTGTTTAATCAGCCAATGATTCATTTTTACATATGAGCTACAACAAAATATATTTAAAGAATAAAGAAATTTAGCTAAGCACTCATTTATTTGAGTGGATATGCTCCCAACAATGCAGATGAGTTCAAATCTTCTTGTTACTGTGAAAATATCTGCAACATAAGATTAAAGAATTATCTGGGTCGCAGAATAATAAATACAACAATGAAGAATCAGAAAACAGCAACGGAACAATAGCAAAACAAACAACAAATTCGTATTTGAACAACCCGAAAACTTGTAGAAGAAGCCCAAAACCAAACTGTAAGAAGACTTTACTTTTTTGAAAGTTTTTACTCTAATTTTCACTCCTAGGACTTACAATTTCAGCTTATTAAAAGGTGCTTCAGCTGCTAATTTTTACTCTCAAAGTTATATTTTTAGGGTGTAAAAATTTTCCAACAAATGTGTGATCCAGTCCCCTTAAAAATGATGAAAGGGCAGCCCTTAAGGGACTGGCTTTGTGTGCTAAACACTGTTCAAAGGCTGTCCAAAAGGTGAAAGGACAGCCTGAGAACCTGTTGTATTAAAAACAAAGAATCATTTCAGCCACCCTACTAGTCAAAAGTAGGCTACTAACATCCTATTTTGTGATAAAATAACATAAACTTCTGGTCTACAAATATTAATACCAAACACTACAAGAAAAAGGGTTATTAGGGTCCAAGAATTAGCAACTAGTTAAAAATCTGGTCTCTAGTGGCCATGTCCACTACTTGAAAGACAATCTCAAAGTCAACTGGCCCAATCGTCATGGTGAGGTTGATCTCCCCAATGGTTTCTCTTACTGAGCCATCAAAAGCCCAGATGCGAACATTGCTGGGTCAGATTCTGTTTGTATTGATCTTCATACTTTGCAAGGTAGAGAGAGGGCCTACATCTACACTTGAGCCTCCATAGACCATGACTCTCTTTACATAATGACAATGAGATTTGACCATCAAGTTCAAAGCCCTATTGCGCCTGGCTCCCTCCTCGGGAAGTTCATCATCAGTAAAGGAGATTCTGTTCACCTCAAAAAATCTATTGGCCATCTTCTCTAACTGATTCATTGTGATCTCCTCTGAGATATGTTCCTCGTTCAAGAACTTGATAAGTACACGGGCATGCTATCTGGAATGTAGGAGCAGAGATAGTAGAGAGATTTGAGCGGGAGTCTTTCTTAGCTGATCAATGATTGAGTAATCCTGAACTTTCATCTTTTTCAAAACTCTTCTGCATATGCTTCAGTGACTGGTTTCTTTATTGTCAAATGGCCTTCTCTAATTTGCTTGAACTTCCTCAACTCTTCTAGAGATTAACATCTCCCTGATCGAGTCAAACCTACAGTTTCCTCCACTTCCTCTATGATTTCCTTGCCTTTGTAGGTCATTATCATTTTGTTGTAGTTCCAAGGAGTGGTTTTTGTGTTGGTAATAGGGGTTTCATGGCAAGTTTGATTACGATCGGCTCTGTTATACCTTTCATACCTTCCTGCTTCTCCCTTTTGACGGGGTGGCCTCCAACTACATATAGCCTTGGGTTTGGAACACTGGAGTGAACTTCCAACCTCAAGATCTTTGGAACAAATAAAGTTGCCTTATTTGAGCTCTGGCCGCCTTTCACAATCAATGGTACATCTCGACTATGACTTACTTCCAGACGTGCTCCTTCTTGAATTGCACTCACTGTCATTTCCGCTCGACTGATCGGCTTGTATTCTTGGTCTCGGCCAATTATTTCCATAAAATGAACATCATTGTGTGCTTGCAACAGGATGTTTGTCACGTTAGAAGGGTCCTCCCCATTCGTCACTACAATCGGTTTTTCAAAAATGAGTCTCTCTATGGATCCTTTCAGAGTCCAACAATCATCAGTGATATGCCCTAGGGCACCAGAATGATATTCACATCTAGCATTTGCTTGAAATCCATGCTTATTAGGATACATATGATGGGAAGTGATGGGTCCAGTTACACCCATTTACTTCAGCTTCTGGAATAGACTAGAATATGATTCAGCCAATGGAGTGAATCTTTCTACCAGCCTCTACTCTCGACCATAATCCTGCCTGGGACAAGCATTGTTGGGTGCTCGAAATTTTGTTGCTGAGGTCGGGGGGGCGTTGGAGTTGGTGCATGTACCTACTGATTGGGAGACCGAGCATATGATTGAGCATTGAACATTGTATATTGTTGTGGGCCCACAGAGTATTGAGGAATTGGCAGGGGATAATAATGTTGAGGGTAGCTGGATTGCCCTTGCTGAACTTGCACATAAAGGTGCAATGCCCCTTTTTGAAACTCCCTAGATCCTGAAACCATAATTGACCCTTCATCTCTCTTATTTCTATTTGCCAAACCTCCTAACCCATTTTGGATAGCTTGGGTGGTGGCTTTGAGAGCATCTTGACTTACAATTCTGCCAGTCTTGAGGCCATTTTCGACCATCTCCCCTATTTTGATTGCTTCTGCAAAAGGTCTACCCATCGCGGATATCATGTTCTGAAAGTAATCAGGCTCTTGAGCCTCCAGAAAAATAGTGATCAACTCGTGGTTATCCATGAGTGGTTTAACTCTAGCCGCTTGCTCCCTCCACTTGATGGCATAGTCCTTAAAAAATTCGGTCGGCTTTTTCTTTATATTGGACAAGGAATTACGGTCCGACGCAATATCAAAGTTATACCGAAATTGTTTGACAAAATCCTGGGCCATGTCATCCCAAACAGGCCAATGAGAGATGTCTTTATCAATGAACCATTTGAAAGCTACCCCCACAAGGCTTTCCCCAAAGTAAGCCATCAACAACTCTTCCTTTCCTCCTGCACCCCTCAGCTGGTTTTAATACCTTTTCGAGTGGGCGATAGGGTCGCTGTGTCCATCATATTTCTCAAATTTTGGGGTCTTGAACCCTCGTGGCAAATGGATGTGAGGGAACATGTATAGATCACTGAATAAAACACTTTTGTGACCTCTTAGTCCTTGTATATTCTTTATATTTTGTTCAAGACTTTTCATTTTCCTAGCCATCTCATCTGTCTCAACAGTCGTGGTAGGCTTTTCATTTTCCACTGGTGATTCGTACCGAGATATCTGATTGTATGGAGCCGAGACCCAAAAAGCCATATTTGAAGAATAGTATTGGCCATCAGAAGCATGAGATGGGGGCCCATTGTTTGGCCTCATCACATGTGGTGGCGGCGGGATTGTATATACCGGTGCGCCAAACACTACGAGAGGGGTATTCCTAACTGGTGCGACCGGAGGTCGCATATTAGAGGTACCAGGGGCAGCATGGAGGCTATTGTTTGGCACATACCCTGGTGGTAGAATGAGATCACTCGTTGCATGGAGCGGTGTTTGAGTAGCCAGGGGTATGGTGGAAGTTCCCTCTGAAGGACCTTGGGGTGGAGGTCGACCGAAAACCCAGGTTTGATATAAATCTGACAGTTGTTGTCTCAATTTTCTTATTTCGTCCAATTGTTGCTCAACTGACTAAACCTACGGATTGTCACTGACTAACTCGATTTCATCACTATTATCCATTACCACCGCTCCCTTAGATCTTATACAGTAATGATGTGTTGCCAGTTTTCACCATAAACCAACCACCTTAAGCTTACTGTATTAAGTGGCAACAAATGTGTTAGGGTTAAGCATTTTATAGATAGGAAGCACACGTAGATATGCTATTCTCCTAAAATATCACTATCTCTAACTTGCTTTTGGAAGGCTTCATAATTCATTCCGGCTAATAAGATTGTTATCTATTGGCGCTCTTATTTTCTTCTCTTTTCTTTAATCTGCTTTTGTTTTCAGTCGCCTTATCTTGATCGCTCATTTTATAGCTATTTGAAAAATATTTGATCGAACCTTTTGTGGGTTGCCTACGTATCATGTCTCCACATGAATCAGATCAATACGTAGTTCAGGTACATGACCCCTTTTTTTACAAAACAAACAACTTTTTGGTTCATTTTCAAATTAACAAAATCTTTTTCATTGAAGTTTTAATATATATAATAATAAATTTTTTAATACAAGACTAAAAAAGAAGCAATTACATAAAGATAAACAAGACCAGACTTGACTCAAACAGACTTTTTAGGATAAAAGGAAAAACAACAAGACTCAAAACACCAAAAGACTCTTATAGATTCAAAAAAATAATTAAAAGAAGAATGACAAAGGACAGATAACTAAAAGAAGACTTTGATCTTTGCAGTAGAATCCACCAGCATTACTTTATCAAGGCACTTGTTCCTGTGGCTGGCCCCCAACATTTCATTATATCCACCCTAAGTCTGCAGATATATGATGAGTAACATTCAATGATACTTCTGCAAACCGCTTAGGCATCATTCCCTGACAACTCATGCATGCTCTTGAGGTATAGGTGGCTACCTCGAGGATCTTTCCCTTAATGTATTCCTGAGCCATATGCAACTCTTGATTTTGCAGACCACGAGTCTCGGCTAGATCCAGAGCATAGCGTTCGCTGTCCAAGGCCATATCTTTCTGGCGCCGAACATCTAGCGACTTCGCTTCTAACTGATTGATCACCTTTTGGTAGTGGTGTCTTTCTATTTCAAACTCTGCGATATGGCTCTCCTTGTTGACTCAACTCCCCCTATCTTATCCCTCAGACCTTGGATTAATGGAGCAAAACCTCTACGCTCGTGATTACGGACTACCCTGAACTGAGCTTCTCTCTCTTCTTGTTACTGAGTGGTTACGACTATGTTCTTTTTTTGAATATGGGCTTTGAGTTCTTGGTTCTCTCGTGCCCACTAAGACTTTTCCCGCTCAAAATCAGCCTGTTGTATGTTAATGGCTATCTCCAGAATGCCCTTATCTTCTTGTGAAATGTCAATACGAGAATGGAACTCTTGTGCGACTTTCGTTCTGGTTTCTCTAACTCTGGCCTCGATCTCCTCCTCCCAATCAACTACATGTCATATAGATCTTTCTATCCTTTGCTCGGGGATAGCCTGGTTGTGAAACCACTCAAGGTATGTGAGGCTTACCTCCCCACGTTCACAATCAGCTACCATCTAGTCCAAATCAGAAAATCGAACACCAAACCAAACCTTTTGTGCATAAGACTCCCTTGGAGGTTCCTCTCCTTTGAATGCCCACACGAACGGACGTATGTCCTCAATTGGGGGCCTCTTTTGCTCTCTCCCTAGCTGGCGCATTACGCATAGGGGCGCTTAGGGTTGGAAATCTCTAAAACCCATGAGTATGAAAAACGGAAATACATCGACATATGCATGACCCTAGCAGAAGGGAACCAATAATAGTTCCAAGTTATTCTATCAGCATTCAATAAACCAAGTAATTTCCGCCAGGCCCTCACCCGCTCGGGAAGATTACAACTTGCGGCCCTATCTGAGTGACATCCAATGTAATTCAGTGAGTTTTCATTGAAAGTTATTACTATTGGATGATGATAGAGGTGCTCTATGAACCACATTTGCAGTAGAATGTTGCATCCCTCGAAGTAATCTTCACCTTCTTGGCAGCGGGTCAAAGCTCGAAAAATATCTCCCAAAATCGTAGGAAGAATGGTATGATCCTTTGTACTTTGCAAATACGAGACTACCGCAACCAATCGAATTCTGATACGCCCACCACGCTATGGAAAGACCATGATCCCTAGAAATGATATCATGAACACCAAGATTCTCAACTCCCTCCAAGCGTCTTAATTCAACTGGTTGACGAATTCTACGCCCAAGAAATTTTCAAACCCTTTCTCATCCCCAAACTTGTCATAGAGATATTCCAACAGAACCAAACATTCGTTTAAGCAAACCATTGGAATTCGACGGAGGCATAACTTCTTTAAAAAGTTGTTCACTCCAACTTTTCTCATAGCAGCAGGCTTTTTTCCACGAAGGTCTCTCCCCAATCCGGTGAACCTACCTAATTCTTCCGATGTGGCCGTCATTTCAAAATCTTTGAACCTGAAGATATTGTTCGTGGGGTCCCAAAAACCCACTAGAGCCTCGATTAAATCTCTGTTAGGCTTAATTCCCATGATGTTTGTTAGAAACTTGAGGTGCTTAAATACTCGATTTCCTTCCCATGTAGCAAAACTAGCCCACCAATTACAGAGACTACTCGGGGTCTTATCTCTGATCAAGAACATAGGAGGTGTCTCGTCCCTTACCCTTTTTTGACTGTTTTTTTTGTGGAGAACTCATGGTGATCCTAAGAGTAAGGTAAAAAGGGTTAGAACTTACATATACTATATGCAAATTATGATCATTCATTATTTTATTTTATTTTTTGGCCAATTTAGGACTCGATCCATTTTTTTATTACAATATATATTTTGAAATTACCGGACACAAAAGTTGAGATGATAAAAGCGGAAAAGTGGCTATTATTATAAAGATAACCCTTTGATACTTCCATAGAAGGCATAAAGGATGTCTCAGCAAAAATAGCCAAACACGGGAACAAAATAATAAAAATGGATAAAATAATAAATAAAAAACTATTTTTACGAAAATGAACCTTTGCTGCTCCGAGAGGAGTTCAAAAGTTGTCTCAGCAAATATAACAAGACAAAACTAGATAAAAATTGCTACTTTTGCGAAAACGGCCTTTCGGTACTTCTGGAAAGATTTAAGCTCCTTCGACAAAAATGGCCAGACAAAAGAACAAAATGGTAAAAGGTGAATAAATATGGATAAAGTAACTATTTTTACAAAAATGGCCCTTCAGCACTTCCCAGGAAGATTTTAAGGCTGTCTTGGCAATACAACCGGAATATAAGGGCAATACAATAAAAAGGTGAGCAAAATAAGCTCTTTTTCTCGAAAATTTTATGCACATGCAGAGTTTTATGCTGCCCTTTTTTGAAAAATATGGGCTAAACCCGATAGAAGTTGCCTATGTATCTCACCTTCAGTGAGAATCAAACCCGCGTAGTTCAGTAAAACTGAGTACTTTTCTCTTTTTATTTTTATAAAAATTAATCTTTACATTTACACCAGACTACTACAAAATCTTTTTTTAAAAGGTTTATTTGCACTAAACTGGGAGAATTATTATTTTTTTTCATTTTAATAATTACATAATTTTTTCAAAAGCTGGTCGAAAATCCAAGTAAGCCTTCCAAATGATGTATCAAGTAACACATCCGTGAACATGATGGTCACAAATAGGATACCTGTCTTATACGGGCCCGGCCCCTGTGCCGAGCTTCACTAAGTCAAATGCATATGATGCACATAGAGCGAACCTCTAGGCAAATCCGGTATGAGGTTTGTTCTTCTAGGTCTGAATCTTGGTGGAAAAGCTATCTAGACTGGCTTACTCGAGCGGACAACTCGAGCCGAAGAGGGTCAATGTACCGGTAGCATTGCTTTTTTGCTTAACCGGTGGTGTTCCCCGCCTAAAATAGGTGTGACTAAAATCCTTCAACGGATGTCGTCTATTTCAAAGAAAGCGGGCTATGTCAAGCAAATGCCCAATTTTAATTTTCAAGAAGACTCAGAGGGGGTGCGTGAGAAAATAATTTATAAGTACAGTTAAACAATATTAAAAAAACCGAACAGGTAGCATATTGCACAAATAAATTACAATATATACAAAATTAATAAAGTCAAATAAAAAGTTAACATCTACAAGCTCGAATTCTGGTTGTCCCAAGCGGTGTCACCAAAGACCCCATTTTCTACCCCCAAAAAGATATATGTATAGATTTATGGGTTAAAGGGTTTTTCCAATTAAATGACAAACTTGAGTAGGGATTATTTTATTGTTCATAGTCGCCACTTGAAATTGATTTTTTGGTGTTTCAAGTCACCATTTGAATCCCGACTCAAATGATGGTTTGACTCTATTTTTATCAGTTCAGGTAAGGAATTCTATTGATCGGGAAGAAGGTGCAAGGCATTCCCCAAGTTCCGTGGTTCTAGCACAGTTACATTATTGACTTAAGCTTGGCTTTAATTAATTATGAACAAACTGTGATTTGTATGATTTCCATGTTTTACCTATCCGCTTTTATTTCTTGATTATTAGATATATTAAAAAAATGAATTTTTTGGATAAATTATGTTGTCATAACCACGCTACGTGAGCGAATGCATGATCGAAACAAAATTTATTTATTTTATCATAACAGCGCTACGCAAGCGAATCCACAGTTATGACAAAGATTATTAGTATATTATTACTTTTCAAAAAAAGTTATTATATTTAAAGAAATTAATTAAATATTAACTATCGCGCTACGCAAGCGAATATGTTATTTTAGTTAAAGGAATAATTAAATTAAAAAAATAATAATTAAAGCTAGTAGAAATGGTATGAGATTATTGAATTAAAATATTAGATGTTAATATCACGCTATGCAAGCGAGTCCGTGAAATAATTAAAAAAAAAAGTTAAAACGCACCTACTAATTGCCTAGCATTTAAATTAATTAAAAGTACTTAAGTTATTGGATTATTGTTATACATCATGAAAATTAACTAATTCTTATTAGGTTTATTCAACTAATCTAGTAAGTATTATTTTTGAAGATGGATCATATTATTTATTGAGAAAATGGGCCAATTTGCTTATTTAGTTATGGCATTGGGCCAATATCTATAAAATAAATGAACAAAATATTTATAGACTTCTTAAAGGCATTGGCCTGTTGGACAAAATCTGCCTTGGCCAGTTATTGGGCTCCGAAAATGGACACAAGTTGAAAGCCCAATGGATTTCAACTGTTGATTTACTAAGACAATCCACCTGGACTAAATTGTGAGTCTGGCATCTTTTGCTCCAAGCCATTAACCCTTACTTTTAGCTAGCAATTCTAAACACCTATTTAAGATCTAGCCACTTTCTACGAAAATCTAAAGTCCTAGCAGAGATGGTCACATGTAAAATCTGAATTTTATCACAATAAATAAAGGTTTCAAGCATGACTCTTTTGTTATTTTTCTTTAAAGAATAGCCTATCATAAACTGGCCAGAATTGCACATGGTGCAAAGAGAGTTTTAAACACATTGCAACCTACTTGAAACATCTCATTTTATATGCATCAAAACTATAATAAATAGTAAATTCAAGTAACACATGAATAAAGAGTGTTTAATCAGCCAAGGATTCATTTTTACATATGAACTACAACAAAATATATTTAAACAATAAAGAAATTTAGCTAAGCACTCATTTATTTAAATGGATATGCTCCCAACAATGCAGATGAGTTCAAATCTTCTTGTTAATGTAAAAATATCTGCAACATAAGATTAAAGAATTATCTGGGTCGCAGAATAATAAATACAACAATGAAGAATCAGAAAACAGCAATGGAACAACAGCAAAACAAACAATAAATTCGTGTTTGAACAACCCGAAAACTTATAGAAGAAGCCCAAAACCAAACTGTAAGAAGACTTTACTTTTCTGAAAGTTTTTACTCTAAGATTCACTCCTAGGACTTACAATTTCAGCTTATTGAAGGGTGCTTCAGCTGCTAATTTTTACTCTCAAAGTTGTATTTTTAGGATGTAAAAATTATCCAACAAATGTGTGATCCAGTCCCCTTAATAATGAGGAAAAGGCAGCCCTTAAATTGGCAAGGAAAACCACTTTTTGGACAGATTTTGGTTCACCAAAAATCTGTCCAAAAAGGGACTGACTTTGTGTGCTAAACACCGTTCAAAGGCTGTCCAAAAGGTGAAAGGACAGCCTGAGAAACTGTTGTATTAAAAATAAAGAATCATTTCAGCCACCCTACTAGTCAAAAGTCGGCTACTAACATCCTATTTTATGATAAAATAACATAAACTTCAGCTCTACAAATATTAATACCAAACACTACAAGAAAAAGAGTTATTAGGGACCAAGAATTAGCGACAAGTTAAAAATCTGGTCTCTAAAAGTGTACATATGGGGACGATTTCATTTCCTTGTCCCAAAATCGCGTTTCTTATTTTAAATAGACGAAAGGATTTAAATCTGGTCTAAAAAAAGGACAAATACCCGGTCTCTAATAATCACATTTAAGCGAGAGAAGAATAATTAAAAACTTTTTACTTTTAGGTGCTTCCCAAAATATTTCCCCCCGTCTCTCTCTCAACCCTAAAATTCCAAGACGCCTAAAACCTTCTCAATCGCTCTTTCTTTGGCACAAATTTGTTAACCCCTAGCCATTAGCTACTTCAAGGATAAGTTAATTTCTTCAATTTCTCATGTGAATCATTTTTTAAAAATGAAAATCAGAAACTTTTTCCTTCCGTTACTTTCTCTTTTTCTTTTTTTCTTTTGACATATGGTTCTTTGATTGTGTTTATTTCTTTGTTTGAATACTAATTTTTGTTGTTTGAGAACTAGAAGTGATGGTATTGGGTTTGAAGTTGGGGCTTGGAGGGCAAGAGCCATCTTAACGTTCTATTTTTTTTAATCTATTTAAAATTTAATTGTTGTTGTGTGAGGGCTAAAGTCAAGTATTTGAGTATTAATTATGGAACTTTGTCTATTAGGATTGTATTAAGCAAGTTTTTTGGGAACTTGATTGAAAGACTAAAGAATGTATGTCGTGGGTATATTGTGTGATATTATTTATTGTGGGTTTTCTTATGCGATGATGAATTGGTTGAAATTTTTACATATTATGTGCTATAATTTAATTTCTTTACTCTAGTATTTACCCATGGTTTTTTGAATTGTATAACCAATTTATTGATCTTGGTAAATCCAATATGATATTTAAGAAAAACTCTAGACGAGGAAGAAATGGTGGTATGCATTGTCTGTTAACGTATTTCCCTCCATCGTCTTTGTTTCTCTTTTTAAACTTGCATGTTCTAATGTTGACATCATTTTAGATCATCTGGTCCTTACAGTCCCAGTTGTTTGATTCATACTGTGCTAGCTATGAAAGATCGCGTGTCTCTGTTTGTTAATTAAGAATATTCAATAGTATGAGAGTTTTGATTTCACTGTTATTAGCATAGAAATGAATTCTGCAATGTGTTGTACTATGAATGTATTTGTTTAGCTTTTTACTTCTCATGTGATGATACAGAGAGTAGTAACAGAAAGCAAACTGAAGATTAAATTTGTTCTTTTCTCAATACTAACATGCATTCTCTTACATAATGCTTTAATGAAGTTTAATATGTTGTTACTGTTTGTTGTAATGCTTTAGGATTGTATGTGCATAACTGCATATGTAGATATGCAAGATTTGAATGTCCCGTATCTCTTTTTCTTGAGGTTGTCTTTTCAAACTTACTAATTAAGTTTTATTGTTAATGGGTTTCTTAGCAAATTTGGACTGATATCTATCTAAGAAACCTGAAGAAAGATAAAGGAGCGAACTTCAAAGCTAAATTTAAACATCATAACCAGTAAACAACTTGGTTTCACTAAAGTCCTTTATTTTCACTAGCAATTCCGTCAAAATATCACAATAGTATATGTACCAGTGTCATCGTTAGTCAAAAATAATTATGGTAGAATGTGCATTAAATGAATAGAAATATGTAAGACACATCATGTATTTATTTTGCTGAGCAATTTTATATTATTTATTTTGACTATCAATTAATAGTATATCTCATCTTGTGATATCTTAGAAAGTTTTGATCATTGGAATGAGTTTTCAAGTTTAATAAAAGTATATGTCCACCTTAGTGTTTTTGTTATCCTAAATATATTTTTTCATCTAATATCTATATACTATTCAGGGTTATGGCACCAAGTAAGCAATGAATGCAACTTGTTGATAGTCGACTTAATAAAGTGTCGCGACCCAAAATCCACTAAGGGTCGTGGTGGCGCCGAACACCTGTGTCAGGTCAGCCAACTCACTTATCGATTAATTCCTCTTTTATTACTTTTGAAAATCTAAGGTTTTTCCTTCCGATTTTTATAAGTAAAAGTTCACTACTAGAATTCAAATTTAAATAATAACAGTTAGAACAAATCCATTGTAAGCCCTCCCAGAAACACGGTGTCACAAGTACATGAGCAACTACTGGCAATGATATAAATACAATACAACACTTGTCCGGAATACAATGGACAGAAAGGAAATACAATTACTAGGAAGGGACTTTAAAAGCTGCGGGCCGCCTTGCATACTGCAACTCACCTAGTCCCCGAATCGTCCGTACTGATGCGCCCAGTAGGCCGCTAACGTGACATATACCTGTGCAACAAAAATGCACAGAAGTGTAGTATGAGTATGTAATTAACGTGTACTCAGTGAGTGTCCCGCCTAATCCCGAAGGGGTAGAGACGAGATGGTCAACTTTGACACACTCTAATAGTCCAACGGTTATTTATTCTCAATATACATATGAACAATGGATTTATTTTCTAACATGATTTTTATCCAAATAAAGGAAACAAGTAAACACGTAATTCCTTCATAGGAAATTTCCAAGGTTTCCTTTCTTTATTAAGAATATGATCTCGAGCCATAGTGAGGCATGTAACAACTTAAATAAATCCAGGCAGCAATATAAGCATGCGCAAATCATACCGAGGCGACGACCCGATCCAACAGAAATAAATGTGCACTTGCCGAGGGTCGACGACGCGCCTATAGATGCATCTATTAATCTATCGAGGCGTTCGGCCCGTTTCAAAATAAGCACACACAGACAGACAATCAGTCAAGGAGTCAACAGGGAGAAATTATCCAATAAAGGCCAATTCTCTTTAATAATTTGAGAAAACGAAGCTTAAGTCTTTTTAGAATTCCATTTACTAGTTTAATGCAATCTATCACCCTGCTCGCGAATCATCTATGCGACGCAGGTACACGTAAGATACATGCTCAGATAGCCAATTAGAATTTTATCAAGGAATAATTATCCAAATAAGACAATTCTCTCTTTAACAAATTCAGGAAATGATGTTTAATCTCTTTTTAAATTCGTTTACTAATCAAGGGTGATTTAAACAATTCAAGTCATCAATGGGTTCATAATTAATCCAAGTATAACATGCTGATGGATTCTAACTACCCAGACAATAGCATAATAGTAGCTACGCACGGACTCTCATCACCTCGTGCGTGCGTAGCCCCCACATATAGGAGAATATAATCAATTATTTCACATATGAGATAAATTCCCCCTCACAAGATTAGAAAGGAGACTCACCTCGCTCTGAAGACTCAAAATCAGCATTCTACATTCTTCCGAGGACTCCAATTGATGCACCACGCTCCAAGACTAGCCAATGGTTTCGCAAATCCATTAATATATGCTCAAATATTCATTACAAACTAATTTATAGCAATTCCTAACCCCGATTGCAAAGTTGACCAAAACGCCCTCGGGCCCACGTGCCCGAAATTCAAAACTTTTCGAAGATAAAATTTACCCATAACCTTCGGAACTCAATTATACTATTTTCTCTTAATTCCATACTCAAATCGTGGCTAAAATCCAAGATTATAATTTTCTAGGTTTTCAACCAAAACCTCAATATTTACTCTAATTTCCATGCTTAAAGCCATATATAATTGATATATTTAACTCAAAAGTGATGGGGATAACTTACCTTGACATAGACGACGAAAATCTCCTCCTTGACGCTCTCCAAAATGGCCCCAAGCCATGAGAAATGTGAGAGAAATGGCCAATCCTCGACTTTAAATCAACCTTCTACCTCCAGGGATTTTCGCTTCTGCGGAAATAATCCCGCTTTCGTGGTCCCGCTTTTGCGGAAAATATTCTGCTTCTGTGGTCCCTGGGCTCTAGCCCATTTTTGCTTCTACGATGCTTCGACTGCAGGTGCGGTACCGCTTCTGCGGCTGCTCGACCGCATATGCGATCCTCTCCATTTTTGGTCCCAACCTCTTCTGCAGTTAAATTCTCGCCTCCGCGGGGCCGCTTCTGCGGTCCCAAATCCGTAGAAGCGGAAATACCAGAAGTAGCAGCTCCAGCTCTTCCTCAAACTCCAAATCCGATCCATTAGCGACCCGGAATCCACCCGAGGCCCCCGGGACCCCAACCAATCATACCAACAAGTCCCAAAACACATTACGGACTTGCTCGAGGCTTCAAATCATATCGAACAACTCTAAAATCATCAATCGACCCCCAATCCAAGCTTTAATGAACTTTGAACTTTCCAACTTCTATTTCTGATGTTTAAACCTATCAAATCATGTCCGATTGACCTCAAATTTTGCACACAAGTCATATTTGACATTACGGACCTACTCCAACTTCCGGAATCGGATTTCGACCCCGATATAAAAAAGTCAACCTTCGGTCAAACTTCTCAAAACCTTCAAATTTCTATCTTTAGCCAATTGGCTTCAAAATGACCTACGGACCCCCGAATTATCTTCCGATCGCGCTCCTAACTCCAGAATCACCATACAGGGCCACTTACAGTCTCGGAATCCCAAACGGACGTTGATAACACTGAAATGTACTTCAAAGCAAACTTATGAAATTTTTTCCAAAATTCTAACCTCCACAATAGGTGCCAAAACGCTCCCGGGTTATCTAAAACCCAATCCGGGCATACACTTGAGTCCGAAATCGTCATACGAACCTGCTGGAACCTTCAGATCCCGATTCCGAGGTCATTTACTTAAAAATCCACTCCTAGTTAATTCTTTCCACTTCAAGCTTATCAAATGAGAATTTCCATTTAAATTTAACTCCGATCTTTCTGAATTTAAATTCCGACCATGCGGACAAGTCACAATACCTGAAATGAAGTTGCTCGTGGCCTCAGACTGCTGAACGACGCACTAGGGCTCAAAACGATCGGTCGGGTCGGTACATTCTCTCCCACTTAAACATACGTTCGTCCTCGAACGTGCTGAGAACTATACCGAAGTAGCCTGAAATCGCTGCTTAGCACCTCGTGCACCTTCCCGTGCTACCACAACTTAGTTGAGAACATTGGCTCGATAAATTCTGAAGATATTCCCTTTTATTCAAGCAAATAAGCCTTAGAGCCCAATTCCAACATCCATAATTCTATGCCAGGCCTGTTTCCAACATAAGATCACCGTATCAATCACTATATGCTGTACTCAAACATGACTACATAACTCTGCTAAATTCACACTTTGCATCACTTTAGTCATAGGACCACAATAACATTTCTGTTTGAATTAATCAAAATTCCACGAATCCTGTTCCCATAACACCTCATGACCTACATAGGTCTTACTCTAACTATTACAATACCGCCACGACGGATGAGATGCCGAAATTCATAATCAACTGCCGAGTCAACCAATCCTCGAGTCTATACTTCTGACAAGAAACATTACCACATTCTGAACCAAATAATGATCTTCGCTCCTTAATATACTTCATATAATCAATCAGATTGCACTGATCCTAAATCCCACAATCTGATCTTACCCAGTACGAACTGCTCAGGCAATAAGCCACTCCGAATGCGATCACAAGTCTCATATGACGCCACAATGTGCCAATAGGCCACCACTCCGAACACAACACAAATGGGAAATCGAACTCTGGAAGGAATTACCTAACCCCCGCGCTAATACAAACTTTCCTTAGAAGATAGGATGCAAAACACAAGAAAAAAACATATAGAGGACCAGACTCGACATCACACTATTGCGGCGCGCTACCCGATCCAAATGACATACCCATGGCGGCGTGCCACCCGATCCACACACAAATCTCACATAAGGAGATTGCACTTCGAGCTAAATCTGCTCATTACAATAAAAAAAAATAACGAATTTCGATCGCAAGCACGCTAAGGGCATATTACCATCCCTGAGAAAACACATAGCGCCATAGGCTACAAAACTCAAGCACAACTGAGGTGCGATACAAGATCTAAATCTCATGAGCCATCCTGCTCACATAACATCATCGCAATGCGGAACCTCAACACATAAGAATTTACTGAGCGGTCTCACAACTCATACGGCTCAATACATCATTACCTGGAATAGCTGATGACAAAATAAACCCTCGACTGTTCCTCCATAGGGAACGCTCGCTGAAATGAACACCACTAGCCTGATATAAAGCCATGTTCACAAATAAATCAATCCGCCAATTTCAAGCCAATTTCTGATTGCACCAACTTGGCCAATGAACTTCAAAGGTCCGCAGTAACTCCCTTTGCCTCATCACATGTAAGAACAACCATCATAACCGGAGCAACCTCCTCAGTTCGTAACCCAATAAACAAAGTGCCCTTCAGGCATAAATTCTCAAATCAATGATATTACCACAATCCTCATACTTGGTTTAACTCTTTAGTGAGTCAAGTGACTACATATCACACTTATACAATCTTCCCGTGGGGCATGCTCCCTCAATCTTCCGAGTTAAATAACGGATCCGCACATCTAAACCATCGGACGCACTAATGTTGAAAATCGATCAAGAATCCTTAACAAGGATGCAAAGCCTCTTTCACCACACATCGATCTCAGGTGGCGCTGAAGACACTACCAATTTACTTTAATCATTCAACCATTTCCTTGCTCATCCGAGCCCGTGACATCCTTGCCAACACCGAATTGCAACCTTGATCCTCACTCCGAATTTTCATGCTACTCACTGCACCCAACGTGCTAATATACGATAGAACACGATTTTCATCACAACCTCAAATTCATTAACATTTTCACATTTTCATCATATAAGAACCTTGCACTTAACTCACTTAAGGAGAATCATAGCAATACACAGGTAGTTTCCCATAACCGTAAGATATGCAAATCTCTAAATAGTGGTCTAAGCCACCATAGCCCTTCCGGAATCGCTTCCACTTAACAAGCCATAACAGAAGAATGCCCCTGATAAATCATCAATCACGGCGGTCAACAGGCCTCACACGTACCTCGACAAATCATACACATAACTTGATCTCGCGGACCAAACTGATCGCTGGCCCCAATATGCCAATTCTACTATGGCTAATCATTCTACCTTCTTCCAATTTATCCTTGCTTGCCTTAGAAGTAATACTAACTCCATTCAACACATAACATACTCCATCTACACTCACCCCGAGTGACCTTGAATCACGAGACCATGTTGTCTCAATTCCCACGAACTATTTCATAACACCCTAATGCTACACCACAAGCCAAACATCCCGGAACATTCTGTGCCTCTTCTCATAAACTGCTACAAAGCTTGATTCTTAATCGTACCTATAAGCTCGACATCATTAGGCACCACACTTTACCTCTTGAATTCACTAGGACCGTTACTGAGAGCCACCCACTCTGACTTGGTCCCGAATTTAATCCACTCCATAAATCTTATAACACACAAATACCCTCTCGACGAAGCACCCAGCAAAATCACTTCCTCTGAAACCTGCATCTATACGAGGCATAAATCCTGAATCTTTTCCCAAATTCGAACATGAGCCAACAAGGCCAACCATAGCATGCATTCCACAATTCATCTACTCAATTCACCACTTATGGTCTTTTTCCGTAGCTGAATTAATCCATCAATATGCTAATAACCAGAAATCACGCAAGTAGTTAATCATACAGCCCAATCATAAGCGGTGGGACTCTCCCACTTAGCTTGAAGCCATCAATTCACCATTCTTGAGTTCGCCCAACCTTTTTACCTCTTATTGACATAACCTCGCGCCATAAGTTATCAAAATTTCTCGGAATCTTCCTGTAAATTCCCATCTTTCCTATCCACATTCGCACGACCGATCTCTTTGTTGAACAACAAATATAATTCCTTGCAGAAGCTTCGCCAACCATACGACTGCTAATCTGCTCAAGGGGAATAACCCACCTAGGAGAATCACCTCCCGACATCTTCCCACGCCGCTGCACGGGGTACATTCACTATGACACCAATAGCCCATCCTCAGTCCGAGCTCACCTTCTAGTTGCACAAGTCCATTCGCCCCTCGCGGACATCAATTAAATGTGCGGCAACGTCCTTCCAATTCAGGGTTATGCTGCACCCTCCTCCATTTCAAGCAGCTCCTTTCCGCAATATCAATCTTCTGCCGTATAATAGCCCATACTTCACATCATACCCGCAGGCTTCAATCACCAATCATTAAAATTCCCAATTCGATTCAAACTCTCTTTAAGGCGCGTAGTCATCCTACAATCAAGCCCATATGCAACACCAGCCACTCTCCCACTTTTGCAGAACTCATCTCCTTAATCGGTCACTCGACCTTACTTCTCATACTTGGCCTTCTAGAAATTTTAAACACCGCCTGGCACTTCCCACATGTCCTTCCTCATACTTTGCTGCTCAATTGTTGCCTTAAATAACATCTATCTTCGTGGCACTTGAATCCACCAATGATGCTAACTTTAAACCTTTCCAAAGGTCATCTTTATCGAGCCGTCAACATTAAAAATTCTGATTCGATCTTAAACC
>MU700953.1:38963-55229 GCA_026770625.1 Nicotiana glauca | reverse complement strand
AGTAGTTTAAGACCTTTTTGATAACAAATGTAGTTGGAATAATACTTTTAGAAGAGATAATTTAGGTTTGTAATTATTAGGAGTTGTCAGGGCCCTCCTGAAAATGGAATTTAGTTTGAATTTCAAAACAATCATGAGAAACGTAGTTTAGCATAAACGTTCTAAAGTTTGTAATAGGTTTCAATTAAGAGTTTTCAGGACCCTCCTGGATAATGAGGCGTAGTTTTAAGGTCAATCTAAATAACAAGATATAGTTGAAGTCGTAATAGAAGTTGTCAGGACCCTCCTAGATAATGAGGCGTAGTTTTAAGGTCAATCTAAATAACAAGATATAGTGGAAGTCGTAATAGAAGTTGTCAGGACCCTCCTGGATAATGGGACATAGTTTTAAGGTCCGCCTAGATCACAAGATAGAGTGGAAGTCAGGACCCTCCTGGATAATGGGGAGTAGTTAAGACCTTTTGATAATAAATACAATGGAGGTAACACCTTTAGAAAAGATAGTTTAGATTTGTAATTGGTAGGAGTTGTCAGGACCTCCCTGGATAATAGGACTTAACTTTCAAATTCTTACAATAGTTGGTAAAATAATTCAGTTTAACACTCATCCCTGTGCCCAGCCACCAAACTGGGGCAGAAAATTTTCTTTGTTTGTCTATTTTTGTCGCAATCAGGAGCCCACCTGGATAACAAGGGAATACATTTCAAAGTGAAGCAGTCAGGCACCCACCTGGATAACAAGGGAATACATTTCAAGAATCGCTATCAGGAGCTCACCTGAAGAACAAGGGAATAAATTCTAAGCGCAGCAGTCAGGCACCTACCTAAAGAACAAAGGAAGTATAGTGCAAGTCTTATCTCTCAAGTTTAAAATTCGGTAACACAACGCGCCCAGTTATCAAACTGGGACAGAAAATTTTCTTCGTTTTGTATGGTTGTTGCAAGCAGGAGCCCACCTGGAGAATAAGGGAATATTTTTCAAAAGTCAACAAGCAGGAGCCCACCTGGAAAACAAGGAAATATCTTTTCAAACGCAGCAAGCAGGAGCCCATCTGAAGAACAAGAGAATATTTTTTCAAATTCAGCAAGCAGGAGCCCACCTGAAGAACAAGGGAATATCTTTTCAAACGCAGTAAGCAGGAGCCACTGAAGAATAAAGGGAATATCTTTTCAAATTTAGCAAGCAGAAGCCCACCTGAAGAAAAAAGGGAATATATTTTCAAATGCAACAAACAGGCACCCACCTGGAAAACAAGGGAAGTACAATCCAGATTTTAGCCTTTAAATATCTGATAACATGATATGCCCAGTCAACAGACTGGGGCAGAAAAAAAAATTTGTTTGTCTATTTTATCAGGCACCCACCTGGAGAACAAGGGAATACATTTTCAAATCAGGAGCCCACCTGGAGAATAAGGGAATACTTTTCCAAATCAGGAGTTCACCTGGAGAACGAGGGAATACTTTTTAATGCATCGCAAGCAGGCACCCACCTGGAGAACAAAGGGAATACCTTTTCAAGCAATCGCAAGCAGGAGTCCACCTGGAAAATGGACACATATTTCAAATTGAAGTAGTCGAACATCATCAAGGCAACAACAAGAATGTCATTGGAAGAATACAAGATACAAGTTTAAGGATACACAAGAGCAAGTTGAAGACATATATAGGATCTTTTGTAACTCCTAGATCATATCTTAGGCTAGCTTCTTTTATTTTACCATGGTGTAATAAGGGGTCAGTCAGCAGTAACAGCAGCAACAGCGGCGAAATCACAGCTCCTAGTAGTCCCAGCTACCAGACATTCCCGAACTACACTGACCTGATTCCTGTTTAGCCCAGGATATGTAGGCAATCTCTGAAGCAGGGTACGGTCAAAACTTTTTCAAAATGCTTCACAACGGAACACTCGAACGGGCAAAAAATCACTCGTATTTGCTCACTTATCTTTGCCCGAAAATTTTCATGTTTTCGAGCAAAGAGGGGCAGCTGTGAGCACGTGATTTTTGCCCTATATATGAGTTATTCCCATAAAATTCAAACAAAAGATTTTTCCTTATCTTTACAATTTTTTGTGAATTTTGTGTTAATTGTTTGCATGTTATTTGTGCATGTTAAGTCATATGGAAATACAAAAAATATGCATTTAGGATTTTAATTTCATTTTTAGTATTAATTAGGTATCGATTTGTTTTGGAACAAAATTTAAAGAAAGTCACAAAAATAGTTCCTAGGTAAATTTAATTGATAATTGATTAAAAATAATTTTAGAAGATAAATAGCTTAATTAGGTTTTGTTTTAATTTTTACAAAATCGAAAATACAAAGTAAAAAATATAAAATACAAAATACAAAAATAAAAATGAATGCAAAAGCAAAAAGAGATAAAAAGAAAAACCAAATAAAAAAAAGAGAACAATTAAACGAATTTGGGCTGATATAACTTAGCCCAAACCAGTTTCCTTCCACCCACGTCCAGGCCCAAAGCCCCAGCCTTGACCCAGTCCGCTCCTATGGCCAGATGACGTCGTTCCGTTGATCAATCATATCCCTTGGATCTTAATCAAACGGACAACGTTGTCCTGTGAGTTCTTTAGTATACATCAATTCCTATCAGCCCCCCCCCCCTCCTTGATTTTATTTGTTCAAACCTTAGACCCCCTGTAACGCCAGTAATGACTACCGCCCACCACCACCGCCTCCCACCTCATCGCCGCCGGCCGGGAATTGCCATCGCCGGCGGCGTAACCCTAATCCACCCCAAACATACATCAAAATGTTCCTCCTCTCCTCATCTATTCAAACCACTAACCCTTTTTCCTCAAACCCCACTTCAAGTCTCCAAATTCCTCAAACCCTAGGCGCCGCCACCACCGCCTACGGCGGTGCCGCCACCCAAACCCCACCAAACTCACACCCCCGTACTGTCTTGGCGATTCTTTTACGAATTCACCTTCGTCTTCCATTGAGTCTCACCGGAGGCCGTCCAGCAATTGTCTCCGTCGTCGACTGGTCAAGATTTCATCACCCATGTGATTTGTTGGTTTAAGTCCGCTTGATTAGGTATTTCCTCCATTTTTCATTTTCCTTAATTGATTTGCTTCCGCTTTTGTCTCTTTTCTTTGCGTTTCTTTTCGTTTGTTTTCTAGTATTCAGCGTTTGATTTTGCGTAAAATTGGTTGTAGGCTAATTCGTTAATGTATCTATAGGTTTGAGTAGTCTAAACATAAATTAGGCTTGTTCGTATTAGAATAATTTGTAATAGTTCAAGTCGTAAATGGGTCACTGATTATCGGTTTGTTCATGATTCTTTGTCGATCTTTGATCCTTGGTCCTGATTTGGTAAGTTGATTAATTAGATTAGTTTTGGATTCTGTTTAATTAACGCTTGCTCTGTTTTAAATTTGTTAATGTTGTGATTACCTCTGACTAATGGTGTCCTGTGATAGTTAATGTTAATTTTGTTTCAAATTCTGTTCGTTTCAGTGATTTTAGTTTCTAGTTTTAATATTTTCTTACTTTGTTAATTGGAATTGGTTATAGCTTATTAGAAGCTTAACTAGGGTAAAAGGGCTGTGGTTGGGTAGCAATTTCAGGAGGGAACAGGGGCAGTTTTGGGAAGGGAAAATGGCATGTTTTGCCAAATTGGTAATTTTAGAAGGCAAGTGAGGGTAGAATAGGTATTTCAAAAGGATAGGAACATGATAGATGCAACTAGAACCTTCTAGAATGGGTTTTAGTATAAGTTTTAATAAACTAGGTGTAGTAACTTGTAATGCAAGTCAAAAATAAGAGGTGAAAAATAGAAATAACATAGGGACTAAAAGGTAAAATGAAAATCTGAAATTCCCTCCCAATTGTGTCTATAAATAGGCATGAATCGTGCCTTGAATCACAAGTTTTTGGAACCCAAAAAATTACCCCAAAAAAAAATATCTGTCCAGTTCCAGATCTGAAATTGAAAATTTCAGATCACAATCTCCTCTCTAAGATCTGAATTCCTTCCAAAAAATCAAAAAAAAACATTAGAAAATCAACATGAAAGGCAAAATAAACTGTTTTCATTGAAAATTTCAGCTTAATCTTAGCCTTTGGAGTTCTGATTTTGTTGATTAAAGATCAGCTATCATTTAGAACAAATTCGAGTGGATTTCAGGGTTATTTAGTTGTTTTTTGAGTATTATATAGATCTGGTGTGATATATTGATTAATTTGAAGATGATTTTGGGTTAAAACTCCTCCTCTACTAGCTGTGGACTGTTGTTATAGTTTTGATTGTTGTTTCTGCACTAAAACTGATGATGATCCTCCTGTTTTTTGCTTCCTGATTCCAGGTACACAGTTGAACTCAAATTGATGTAGTTCCGAGATGGAATATGAAATAAAACTGGATTCAAATTCCTGTTGTATTGTTGTTATTTTGATAATTTCTGTTATGCTTTAGATAGTTTTTGTGAGGTGATTGTTTTCTTATTGCAATTGAATTAGGATTGTGCCGAAATATAACAACTGGAAATTGTTTTAGCTTATGGACTGTTGAATTAATTCAGTGTGGCATGTGAATTTTGTATGTAGTAGTCCATTGTGATTTAATTCGTGTTGCTAGTGTAGTGAAGTTGGATGTCATATGTTAATTGCCTATTAGACTCGAAGTTGGATCTAAAATCAGCATATAGATTGAAATAATATAAAACTAGGCTTAATAATTGATTTAGTAAGTACAGCATTTAAGCTTTGACATCGGTGAGACACCAGAGATTTGAACAACTCCACTTAATTACTCGCTCAAAAGTTAAATTGTCATATGAACTAGAAATGGACTCCTCGAGTTTAGTCTTGAGAATTAGATTAGTAAATTATTTGATCTGATTGATATATGAGTAATATTGTCGTCAATTAATTAGGCAGGAAATTGAAGTTGGGTCATTCATTATCATTTTGATTAGAATAGTTTGAAACGATATCATTGGACCTTGGTGAATCTAAATATTGATGGGACTCGACAATCCACTTCAAGTGGTATAAGTTGCAAGGCCGAAATGAATGGCCCAGGCCTGGGTCAGATTTTCATATTCTTTTGGGCCTGAGCCCATGCCTGCTAGTGGTCTAATTAGTGCTGGACCTGGATCGTGATCCTTTTACGCAGGTTACCTGGAGTTTGAGAATCTAAACGTAATAATCTTTAAACATTAATAACTGGTTACTCTTGTTAAGCCTTGGGCCAAGATTAAGGCCCCAAAAGCATTGTTGCAGCTGACATAAGAATTAAAAGTCCCAAGTATAATAATATTAAAAAATAAGTAATTAGGAATATGGAAAATTAATCTATAAATATGAAATTAAATTTTGAATTAGGTAGCGGGTTCAAGCTAAAAGGTTTTACCCTTTTGTTTGAACTCGGACTTGAATTCAAGATTCGAATTTATATGCGTGGATTAATTGACCATTAGAGACAAATAAATAGAAAACTTAGCTACTTTAGTTTGGCCTTTAATAAATAAAATGAGACGAGCCTCGCCAAATCAGAATATACAATTGCGGGGCCCTCATTAATTACTTACTAAAAATACTTAGTATTCGGGATAGGCCGTTTAGCGAATTACACGGCCTTCCCAAAAGATATAACACGATTAGCCGCTTTAGGTGCGATTTTTAATAATTTTACTTTCCTAATATGGGTGTGCATTTCATACAATCCAAATCCAAATCCGAAAACGTTGAATAAGAATGTGTTGGGGATCCGGGTGCATTTCATGTGACGTGATCCGAAAATATGTTCTTAAAACGACGTTCACTTTCTTAAATAAAATAATTGATAAAAAGCGGTAATTAATTCTAAAATTGCACAAGTAGGGTAACATGTATAAAAAATTAAATTTTAGCCAAATATAACAGCTGAGCGACCGTGCTAGAACCACGGAACTCAGGAATGTCTAACACTTTCTCCCGGGTTAACAAAATTCCTTACCCGGATTTCTGGTTCGCGGCTGTTAAACAGAGTCAAACCCTTCCTCGATTCGGGATTCAAACCAGTGACTTGGGACACCATAAATCTCCCAAGTGGCGACTCTGAATCTTAAATAAAAACGAATCCCGTTTCGATTGTTCTTAAATTGGAAAAAACTCCTTTCTTTATTATATCCCTTCCTGGGGTGTAGTAAAAGCCGTATAAGCTCGGAAAAAGGAGGTGTGGCAACGATGCCCCGAGATGACTAACAACGAGGCCAAGTACGAGGTTGTTATCGCAGGTATAAAATTAGCCATCAAGTATGGAGCTCGACGACTCGTTCTCCATTGCGACTCCCAGCTCGTGGTGAACCAGGTCACTGGGATTACCAAATCAAGGAGTAGAGATTGCAAAAGTACCAGTCGGAGATCCACAGATTAATGACCAAGCTCGACGAGTGCCGCTTTGAGCAGGTTCTTAGGGTGCAGAACGCCGAGGCAGATGGTCTAGCAAAACTGGCCGCAGCCACTAAAAACTTCGACAAAGAAAGTGTGGTCACCCTCCTTCATTCAGCCATTGATCACACTGAGGTACTCTCCTTAAATTTGACTTGGGAATGGCGCAACCAGTTCGTGTCCTACTTACAGGAAGGGACACTCCCACCTGACAAAAAAAAAAGCCAAGAAGATCCGTGTACAGGCCGCCCGGTATTGCCTGATAAACCACGAGCTCTACAAAAGGACCTTTGGCGGACCCCTGGCTAAGTGCCTAAGTCCTCACCAAATGACACCAGTACTCGAAGAAGTACACGAAGGCCACTACGGCGCCCACACAGGTAATCGCTCCCTCGTGCGCTGCTTAATACGAGTCGGCTACTATTGGCCAACTATGAAGAAAGACGCGGCAGAATATGTTCGCCGATGCGAACAATGCCAGAAGTTCGCCCCCATGATACACCAACCAGGAGAGCCTCTCCACTTAGTCACTTCCCCGTGGCCTTTCATCAAATGGGGAATAGACATAGTCGGCCCGCTACCAGCAGGACGAGGAAAGGTACGATTTCTACTAGTTTTAATTGACTATTTTTCCAAGTGGGTGGAAGCAGGTGCGTACGCCCAAATATGCGAAAATGAAGTCATCGCTTTCATATGGAAGAATATCATCTACCACTTTGGCATCCCCAAAGAAATCACCTGCGACAATGGGCGGCAGTTCATCGGCCAGAAAACAACTGAATTCTTCGACAAATGGCATATCAAGCGAATACTCTCCACGCCATACCACCCCTCCGCCAACGGCCAAGCAGAATCGTCCAACAAAATGATACTAAATATACTGAAGAAGAAGCTCGAAGACGCCAAAGGGCTATGGCCTGAACTACTACCAGAAGTACTCTGGGAACACCGAACCACACCCAAATCCTCCACAGGAGAGACACCATACTCGCTGGTCTACGAAACCGACGATGTCATACCGGTCGAAGTCGGCGAACCAAGCCTTAGGTATTCGCATACAAGCGGAGCTGAAAATGACATGAACAGACTTCAAGATCTCGATGAGGCCGAGGAAAGAAGAGAAATGGCTCACATAAGAATGGTGGCCCAGAAACAACAAGTCGAAAGGTACTACAACAAGAGGGCCAAGATACGACCGCTCAAAGTGGGTGACTATGTCCTCAAAGCCAAAACGTTGACATCAAAAGACCCAAGCGAAGGAAAACTGGGCACCAACTGGGACGGACCATACAAAATCATAGCAGCAACAGATAAAGGGGCATTCCAGCTAGAGACAATGGAAGGAAAAACGCTCCAAAACAACTGGAACGTTGCCCACCTCAAGTATTTCCATTTCTGAAAAGTGCCTCCCGAGTCGTACTCTTTTTCCCTTGCCCGAGTTTTGTCCCAATTGGGTTTTATCGGGGAGGTTTTTAACGAGGAGGCAGAGGAGACGCATGGAGGTACTCACGAGGCAAGTTTATCACAGCAGCCACTCCGTACGCCCTCCCGACTGGCATGACAAAGGGACTGGACTAGCATGATCTCCAATGTATGAAAGGCTACGACCATCTCCAATATATGAAAGGCTACAGCCATCTCCAATATGAAAGGCTATGACCATCTCCAATGTATGAAAGTCTACGGCCATCTCCAATATATGAAAAGCTACGGCCATCTCCAATATATGAAAGGCTACGGCCATCTCCAATGTATGAAAGGCTACGGCCATCTCCAATGTATGAAAGGCTACGGCCATCTCCAATGTATGAAAGGCTACGGTCATCTCCAATGTATGAAAGACTACGGCCATCTCCAATGTATGAAAGGCTACGGCCATCTCCAACGAATAAATGGCTAAGGCCACCGTCATCAATAAGTCGACCCAGCTCGACTATGACATAGTAACTCGACGACAGTCGAAGTCACATACATAATAACTCGACGACAGTCGAAGTCACATACATAATAACTCGACGACAGTCGAAGTCACGTACATAGTAACTCGACGACAGTCGAAGTCACGTACATAATAACTCAACGACAGTCGAAGTCACGTACATAGTAACTCGACGACAATCGAAATCACATACATAATAACTCGACGACAGTCAAAGTCACATAAATAATAACTCGACGACAGTCGAAGTCACGTACATAGTAATTCGACGACAGTCGAAGTCACGTACATAGTAATTCGACGACAGTCGAAGTCACGTACATAATAACTCGACGACAGTCGAAGTCACGTACATAGTAACTCGACGACAGTCGAAGTCACGTACATAGTAACTCGACGACAGTCGAAGTCACATACATAATGACTCGACAACAGTCAAAGTCACGTACATAGTAACTCGACGACAGTCGAAGTCACATACATAATAACTCGACGACAGTCGAAGTCACGTACATAGTAACTCGACGACAGTCTAAGTGACGTACATAATAACTCGACGACAGTCGAAGTCACGTACATAGTAACTCGATGACAGTCGAAGTCACGTACATAATAACTCGACGACAGTCGAAGTCACGTACATAGTAACTCGACGACAGTCAAAGTCACGTACATAGTAACTCGATGACGGTCGAAGTCACGTACATGGCTACGACCATCGACAATATCACGGTTAAAGCAACTGTCACCATTGATCGCCAGCGTTGTTCGATTACGGTGCAAAGCACGTAAGTAACAGACAAGGCGACGTTCCAGAAACACACTAAAAACCCTACAAGCAAACAAACAAGCATCCACTCTACGGAGTCGACGTACCAAAAATAAAAGGTACGAAAAGAAACAGCAAAAGAGTAGCTTCTATTATCATCAAGAAAAGTATACATGTACAACGGGATCTATTCACATCCCCACAAAATAGCAAAAAACAATATAAATACGAGCCCTAGCATGCGCTGCCATCCCGTCCGCCGTCGCCCGCCTGTCCGTCATCTTTTCTGCTACCGCCCTCAGCTTGATAAGCCGCAGAGATCCAGGACCCGGAAGCCAGATGATTAACATCTTCAGAATTATAGCCCGTCCAGCCTGGGGAATCGGAACTATATCCACAGGCTTCTCGGGCAACCCGACTAAACGCCGCTGGTCTTGTACCTCCGCTTCAGTGGCTCGGCCTGCAGCTAGCAACTCCTCAAACACGACTAGCTTGGCTTCGGCATATACCCACATGTACCGCACCTCGCCAGACACGCCGTCATCGGACCTGGACGTAGCAGCCTGCTTGAGAGCCTCAATTTCAGCCGCCTTGGCATTGAGCTCGGCGGTTAAGGCATCGACCTCGGCATGCAAATTAGCGGCCTCCGCCGCTACCCCACGACCGATCTCCAATTCATCCTCCTTTGACTGGAGAAGAGTCTCTAGTTCAATATTTCGAGCCAAGACGGCCATCAGCTGATCATCCACCTGCTCCAGTTGATCTGCCCTTTGCTGCAGCTGAACCTCCGACTGCTCCAGGCCCTCACGAAAAACCTGAAACTGTGGGTCCAGAGCGAATAGGTCCGCCAACGCCTGATGCTTGGCGCGGCACTCCCGGTACTTCTTTGAGGGTGGCAGCCTTCTTCTGCGCTCGCCGACCCCTCTCTATCTCCAGAACGAGGGTCTATAGAAGAGACGAAAAGAAGACAAATTAGCATGCACCAAATTTCACTTTATAATACATAAAGAAGAACGAAATGTACCTGCAAAGTCGCACCGACAACCCTTCGAGATAGATCCCTGTCGCTAACATCTTTCAAACTCTCGCGCTCAGCGGCCGCACACAACAGGGTCATATCCGCTGTGGCCTGCTCGCTGTGTTGCAACAGGTTATATCCGCTTGGGATCAAAATCCGGCGGTAAGACCCACCCGCCATCATCCCCACACGGGCTCTATCCCTCCTCAATGCATCCGCACCTGCCGGGACCGACCCAGGTTCCGCCCTCTCCTCATCATCTGCCTCCTCAACAGCAGCCGACTCGCCACCCTCCAAAACACGAACGGGGGCGGTGTTGAGAACTGCCCTCCCCTGGAAAGCCGACCTCCCCGAGCGGATGGCATCGGCCATCAAAACTGGCCTCAACTCCGGACGAGGTTCACTCGCCCCGTCGTCCTCTGTAGCAATCCCCTTGCCGAGCATCAACCGGCGCTTCTTCCTCTCCGGCGGCTCCTCGCCCTCAAAAGTCTCCTCCACGGGCCAAGAGGATGGCGGCGAAGGAGTTGCTTCGCTTGTGGACGCAGCCACAGGCGCAGCCTCAGGTTGAGCAACCTCTGGGACGCCATCATTGGGCGAGTCACGGGGTACGTACCCATCCCCAGAATCAGTCCCCGCACCAGACGAGGCAGCGACATTCTGCTTCCTCCTCTTAGGGGCGCTCCGACCTGCCAACATAAAATAAGTCAAGCAAGGAAACCTAATGAAACCTCCAGACCATGGTTAAAGAGTTACCTGGTGGGCCGTATCGATCACGGAACGCGGACCAAGTGAGGCACTCCTCCGCAAATGGAATCAACCTCTCCACCCACGACCTAATATCATCAACGGATTAGGGTGGAGAAGCCCTCGCTGCGAAAAGGAGAGGAAAACAAAAAGTAATAATGGCCATACGGTCAAGATTGCACACAGTACTAAATTTGAGTAAAAGCACTTACGTTCTGGATTCCGCCTCTCTGGGAATCCTTCAGGATTCGACACTAGGTGCTCCGTCCTGATGTAGAAAAATTTGCGCCAGAAGCGGCGATTGGTCTTATCGTCGGCCTTAACGACCAGGCCGCTCGTGCCACGGCTCTTTAGTTGCAGCATAGTGCCCCTCATGTAACCAGGGCTGAATAACTGCAAGAGTTGGTGGACCGAAATGCTGAATTCGGCCCCGGCCGCGTAGGTGGTCATAATACGACACACCTTCCAAGTGTAGGGAGTGAGCTGAGCCGGGCACACATTGTAGAAGTGGCAGAGCTCTTCCACGAGGAGATAGACTGGGAGGCTGTATCCGATCAAGAATGGATATTCGTAAAATGTACAATACCCCGGCCGGTGAACGTTAGCATAGTTCGTCCCGGTCGGCTCCATCACCACATGGTATGAAATCTGGTACGCCCCTCGCAGGTCGTCCAAATGCGACTGTAATATCTCGTTGTGGTCCCAAGGAAGGGTCAGGCTCTTGGTCGGGAAATCCCTGCGAACGTGTATCTCTTTTGGAAGGACATTATCTACGCTGAGAGGGACGAGAGGTTTCTCTGCCTTTTTCCCACCACCACCCGAAGATGGTGGAACCCTAGATGGGGTGTCACCCTTGGATCTTTTGCTGTTTTGCACACGTTTCGCCATAGTAATTTTTTATATAAATCAAGCTCTGACAACAAGAAAGGTGGTCTCAATAGAAACGGAAAAGTTTAACAGGAAGTAGCGGTTTTTGGCAAAGAAGATGAAAAGGGGAGTAGAAAAACTCGAAAGTTCGAAAGATAAAAAAGATTGAACCTTCCTCCTATTTATAGGGCCAAGATACACGGAAATCGAAAAGGCATGATTCAAAATGGGCGCGGGAAATCAAAACGTCAAATCGCCTCATGAAACGCCTATGGTGCAAGTATAATCATAACGCATGCCGACGGTGACGTCATTTTAAAAAGTAGACCACGTGTCAACAGATCGACGACGCCATATATTTCCCCTACTCACGTCATCGCCCTCATAATAATGTCAAATTCTCCAAAGACGAGGTCGGCATTTCCGCCCAATGAAGACGTCTACTGTATACGCCTCCAACGAGCGGAGGGACTAACTGTATGGGATCAAATTTGACCCTATACATCTCTACGCCAAAGGATACGCCCTGTAAGCGTATACCCATTATAATAAGGGCACGATTCGGACATGAGGGCGAAGGCGACGCCATTTAGAACTGGACCTCTTCGCTAGGAGGACGTCAACCACGTTCAATACTTTCATTACTATTCTAAGGAAGGCCCCTCCTTATATAAAGGGGACCTTCCCATTCTAAAAGGGGGTCGATGTTATTATCTAATAATACAACTCTCTCTCATTCTCCCTTATCCTCTCTCTATCTCTTACTTCTGATAAACAATTGTTCTCAAGTTCATCATCTTGCAACATTAGATCTGTCATAACTACATTGTTCTTACATCTCTAGGCTTATTATATTTGATTACGATTTACCCTGTCATATTTTTTTATTATTTTAGCTTACAAAGTATCGTTTAACTTTTTAGCAAAACATATATCATACCTCTTAAAGTGTTTGCTAAGAAGGAAAATGACTTTTAAGAAAATGTTTTCACTGGGAAAGTCAGTTTTTGGTATTTAACATGACGATAGTCATTTTTCATGGAATATTTTTCATTGCAAGGAAGGCAGATGATTTTCCTCACTTATGAGCCAGTATTTTTTTTACAACAATAGTTACTTTTAACTTTTTGTTACTTGCTTCGATTTAACTTTAACATTATTATTATTATGACACTCTAGTACTTAAGCATTCGTCCAAAAAATCTCCAATTTTTTGATATTATTATCAATATTTAATATATATTATTCACTAGTCAATATATCGTAAATATAGTATGTTCGCCTAAAGAGCTAAAAAAAATTAAATATTTTTTAAGACTCGCTTATACACTAAGAAAACTATAGATTATTTAAATTTCTATTTCAAATATGCATATCGTAACATCCTAGTTTAGTGAAAATATGATTATTGAACGAAATATGCCTAATAATTTTTTTGGTATGGGAAAATATAGGACTTATTCGTACAGGATAAGAATTAAAGAAAGATTACGTATTACATATAAAGCCATATCCAAAAGAGCAGCAAGAGATTAGATTGCACGCCTTACGAGAAAACCGGTAAACATTAAATTGCAGTCAAATATGGGCAATTTATTTATTTGATTATTATTTAATATAAAAAATAAATATGGGCAACTCATCTCTCTCTCTCTACTTAATACTCACATCTTGATATGCGTACTCTACATGCCAATCTCGTACATAAAAAATCTTTTGAATCTATCTCCATTTTTTTTCCTTCAAAATTACTCCATATGAATCTATATGTTCAAATAAATACATACTCCATCTTTTAATATTTGTAGGTTGTAAATTTAAACTTCTTATTGAGGTACACATATAATATTTTAATAAGCCACTTATTATTTCCTTTAAGTTATTAGTTAATGCTTATAATAATATTAAAATGATCTAATCACATGAATTATTTTTATATTGTTAATGCATACTAAAATTTACTCGAAAGAAAATGTAGCATGTTGACATGCTTTACATCAGTTTGGCTTCTTCGTATTTTGGGTTTCTAATCCAGTAGTTGGTATTTGCTTGAGGCCTAACTAATTTAAATTTACATCGAAAATAATTATTTTGAAAATAAAACGATCTCTATCAAAAGAGAACTTCATTTTCAAAATTGTACACTATTTGCAAATTTTAAAATCTACATATCTCCTTCATTATAAGGTCAAATTGAGTGATTCAAAAGCCTAAATTCATTAGAATTTCACAAGGAATCTATTGGGACCAGTAAAACGCGTGAAAAGTATACCTATAATGAGCAGGTCGAGTTTTCTTCCAATTTTTGAACGGGAAGAAGCTTCTGAGACGATTTTTAAGAGATAAAATCAGTGGGTATCACAAAGGTAAGTGATTTGATTATTAAAACTCATTTTATGGGTGATTATAGACAATAATCCCAGCCTTTAATTCATGAAAAATCGCCTTTAATTCTCTGATTTTGGTGTTCTTTATATGTACGAAATCGGGAGAAGATGAAGAACACTTTTCTGTAAAAATTTTTGAGTTTCGAGAAGTGTGCCCGGGGCTCGAATTTTGCAAATCTTGGTATTTTGATGTTTTTCGATTATTTTCGATTGAGTATTGTTCCTATAGCATAATGTGACGTATTCGTTGTGGTTTTGGTCAGATTCGAAGCACGAAGAGGTCGATTTGAGAGGGAGCTAGGATTTTGGCGGCTTGAGGTTAGTAATAGATGTAAATGTTGTGTTGAGGGTTTGAAACCCTGAATTTGCACATCGTAGTGCTATATTGAGGTGACTTGCATGCCGGATAACGGGCATGGGGTAGAGCACCAATGGGGATTGTGACTTGTCCCGTCCCGCTTAATAAAATTATTACCTAATTGATTGAAGCTTAGTGATATCCTTATAAAAATAGATTTATTGTCATAATTTGGCCTCGTGCCAACTGATTGAATCCTTCAGAGATTGTTTTTACTGGTTTCTTACCATATTTTTAGACAATTGAACTCAGTCCTAGTATTTAATACTGTTTTGCAAACTCAGCCACTTTTTCTCAAAACTTGGAACTTAAATAATATTTCTAATGAAGTTTGGGCTGAATATTTATATATTATTGTGCCCGAGGGGCTTATATGATTCTGGACTGAGTATGGGGTCGGGATGCGTGCCGTAGCAGTATTATATTGATATTGATATGAAGCTTAGGGCCTAATGGATGCCAGGAGATGGCTTGATATTGCGCTTGGGCCGTAAGGGGCCCCTCCCGGAGTCTGCACACCCCCAGTGAGTGCTGTCGACGATAAATAAACGGAGCGGGCTGCACGCCGCAGCGGGTACTAGAGAGTACCGTACTATTTGTTGCATTTCTTAATTGATTGTCATTCATTTACTTATCTGTTGCAGCATCATTATTTTCATTGGTTTATTAAGTTGATATTATCTGGATTGAACTGCTGTAATTATAACTTACATTGTGCCTATCCAGGATTTCTTACTCTCAGCCTTTATTTATGTTTATTACTCTCTGGGTTGGAAGTACTCATATTACTCCCTGCACCTTGTGTGCAGATCTAGGTGCACCCACTGAGGCTGATTAAGGATTTCTTTGCCGAGCATCATATTTGGGAGCATCAAGGTTACTGCATGACGTCCGCAGTCCTGATCTTCCCATATAACCTATTTGCTTTATTTCCGTATTTCTTTAGAGCAATATGTAGTAGGTTGACGCCCGTGTATTAGAGGCTCAGACTTGTAACACCGGATTCTTCGGGTTGTGTAGTAGTATTTCTACTTGGATTTTTCGCATGTTTTAACTATATTTCAGAGTTTCAGTATTATGACTTAGTAATTATTTGTGTTAATTGAATCATGAACTGTATAAAAAGGGTTAAGGTTGTTGAATTGGTCGGGCTTGCCTAGCAGTGTGTTGGGCGCCATCACGACCGGGGTTGGGGTCGTGACACAAACTTGGCTTGTTACTTTTTGCAGGGGCGAATTCAGCCTTTTAGTATCGAGTTTAATTGAATTCGGTACTTTCGGTGCTCAAAGTATAAATTTATGTGTAAGTTTTACTAAAATTATAACATTTAGGGTCTGTTTGAAAAGTCAACGGATAATTAAAATTAGTGTAATTATTAGAGTAGTAATTACATAATATAGTAATTATGACGGCCTGTTTGTTTGTCATAACATAATTACAGTGTAATTACAAGCGTATTGTTTTGTTGCACAAATGTAATTACACAGTTAAATTAAATTTTAAATGAAGTAATTATCAAAATTTAATATAATAATATATGCCTATAAATGATTTTAGATTTGGTATTTAAGATGCATATTTTTTTTCTTTGAATATACATTAATTAGTAATCATATATTTATAATTAATATTATAAAATAATTGATATATATTGATCACGCCCAAGTATATCCTCTAAATAGGATTCTGCGGACGTTGCAAATAAAACTCGAGTATTACGCCCAGGGTCGAATCCACAGAGAGTCAACCTAACAACTGCTACCTTTAGACCCACTCAATTCT
>MU700953.1:4336-32239 GCA_026770625.1 Nicotiana glauca | reverse complement strand
TCCAAAATTGCTCCTTAGCCTTCCTTAACCATTTTGTACCTACAATTCATGAAAAACACTAATAAGAGCATTTTGTCATCATATATATCATCAAAACAACATAAGAATATGATTATTTAAGGCGTGATTATAGTCAAATTCACCTATTATCATATATTATAAAATATATGCCTACAAATATACGTTTTGTAATAAAATCATGGAATGCATATTTGATAAATTAAATTAATATCTATAAATATAGTATCATAATATTTTTCAAATATTAACTTGAATAATAACGCAGTTACGCTAAATGAAGAAAAAAAATCAAATAAGAAATAAAATATACGAATAACAATATGGATTCACAAGAAGTAAAAGTAGAGAAATAAAAGGTAATGTACAAGAAAATTTATATTTTTAAATTTTTTAAAAAAGTAAAAAAAAAATCAAAATAATGGAAACAAATAGTTATAAATAAAAAAGTAAACTAAAACAAAAAGGAAAAAAACTAAAAAGTAACCTTGTAATTACATAGTGTAATTACCACCAATCCCACCTCCCCCTTGAGACTTTGAGCGTGTAATTACACATCTTCAATTACACTCAATTCTATGCTGACCAAATAATTACTTGTCGAGATGATGATAGGCTATAATTACGTATTTTAGTCGCTTATTACACTCAATTTATTACATTTTAATTGAGTTTGAGCTTTAATCGCTAGTATCTTGAACTAATTGTGTGTTTTATGCCTTGTAGGAGCGATTCCGAGCTATGCAGATGTTATGGAATGAATTCAAGTGGTTTGGAGCTTTGAAGTCTGAGTAAAAACCCAAGAAATTAAGCCGGTATCGTATTCGGGGATCAACGGATGATAGAGCAACAAAACAGAGAATCGAGTAGGCATATTGCGCACTGTCTAGTAACATTCGCATAACCTTTTGCTCAGAGCTCCATCTGATCTCTACAATATATGGTTGGAAAGTTAACTCAAAGGGCTACAACTATAGGGTGTGTTTGGTATGAAGGAAAATGTTTTCCATGGAAAATCNAAAAAAAAAAAAATTAAGGAAAAAAAAATATTTTTTTTGCCGGAGGGGGGTGGAGGGGTAGTATGGTGGATGGTAACGGAAAAACTGATTTATTTTTTAAAAAAACTTATTTTTGGAGAGGGGGTGGGCTGGGTTGGTGAGGTTGAGAAAGGTTGAGAAGGAGCTTTGGAAAATGTTTTCCCTTCTTTTAATAAGTAAAACATTTTCCTCTAATTGGAGGAAAATAAATTGATAAGGAAAATATTTTTCAAAAAATTTAAGCCAACCAAACATGAGAAAATTGGAAAATATTTTTCAGAAAATATTTTCCTTCATACCAAACACACCCATAATGTTTTACGTTTTTCCAAAATTCAAACAAAACATGGTGACAAACGCGGTCGAAACCGCGACCGCGGACTGAGGCTGTACACTATAAAAGTATCGCGCCCGCGGACGTCCAGGCCTAAAAACTTGTTCTTTTTCACGTAGAAGAAGGTATAATTATTTGGGTCCGACCCTACTTGATATATATACGTGAAAAAAATGGTATTTTGAGGGGAAGAGACCGATTTTTGACACAGATTCGACCTAAGGAGGCAGAGACACAATAAGAGCAAGACTAAGAATTCTTCTACGAGTTTTTCCTTCCTCTTCCTATTTTTCATTGTTGGTTATGACTTTTAGTATAGTAGTTTTACATACTATTATGAATAATTAATTTGTTATCTAGGGTTTTGATGGAACATTTTTGTAGGATAAATTCTTGTTATGTTTTTATATAATTGAGCCGTAATATTTTCTCTATTTGTTCAACAATATTATTCTTGTGGTTGATTGAAGGTCCCTCAATTAGCCGTGCCTATTTAATATGTATTAGTCAGGAGAGAGTGCATATTTAGGTAGTTGTTGAACAATATCACTCCCGACGTATGTGAGGAATCAATAACCAAGGGTTTAAAGGTGGGATTAGGGATAACGAAACCTTCGGTGCGATCTAAGTGAGCTGTAATTAAAGCCAACTAGTGTAACTCGGGAGAGTATGTCTAGTAAATTATCGTATTTACTGGAGAGAATTACAACACGCAAAGCGCTCATGATCGGTAGAGAATACTGAGGCGAAACTATAGAAAACATAATGTGAAGGATTCCGACAATTGGGGAAATCATAACTCTAGACCTCCTTAATCTTTTCTCCAACCTGTAGTATCTTTAGTGTTAATTTATTATTCTAATTTGTTTGTTAGTTAGTTAAACACAAGAATCTAAATATCTATAAATTAGGAATTGTTCAACCTTGTATTCTTGGTGATAGTGAACAACTGTAACTAAGTCTTAGTTCTCTGTGGGATTCGACTCCGTACTTGTAAACTGGATTATATTTGCAACACCACTTTGTCCTTTTTATAAGGCATAGTTGGACGTAATCAGGAGACACACATGCCAAACTGTAATTACTCCCAATTACACCCAAATTCAATTTTCATGTGACTTTTCAATCAGACTCTTAATATATAACTATATATAAGTTTTTAAACCCGTAGAATTTAACTTGTATATCCTCCTCTTATTTTCTGGTGTTCTGTTTGTTGTTATTACCTTTTTAGTGGCGATTGCCGGAGATGTAGCTAGCTCATGACAAATTACAATTCATTTTACATAGTTCAAGATCAAAAGGAAATATTGTTGCAATAATACAGCTAATTATATTACAGTTTCACTAATTTTAGTACCTAGAAGGCTAGAAACCTGTTTCAAACAAGGGGATATTTCCTACGAATTTTTGAAGTTCTCTTTTATCACCAAGCTGTATGGCAAGACAAATACTATGTTCAATGAGATTATACCAATACAGAGTATGTCCAAAATTGAAGTGGCATGTCTAAACAATTGTTACAAAAAATAATTAAAATTGAGAAACTCTACATAATATCGCAAGGCAACTGTTAGGACCTGACTCTATGTCATCGGGCGTGGCACGGCTGTGGCAAGGATTTGGACGTGATGGCCTTGTCATTGGTCTATGTGCGGGCAAAACGATCATGCGGGCGACGGGCTGTTGTGGGCAAGTATTGTCCAAGGCCTTGGCATGGGCAAGGTGGGCGTGGCAAAGGCTTGACAAGGCAGCATGGGCAAAGTTAGGGCAGCATGGCACGGCATGCGCGCCAAAATCAGTGGCATGACACTTTTGGGTTGTGGCAGATATGTGCGGGCCAAGCGAAGGCAAGGCGGAAATGCGAGATGATGGAAATGGCTTTCAATAGCAAAGGCAAGGCTATGTGAAGGAAAATACAAGCAATGGCACGAGGGAAATGAAGGTTGGCACGGACAAGGCAAAAACAGGGCCAAGGCAGTGCATGGGCGGCAGCGGCGTCGGGCGTGTGCGGCAGAATTGTGGCAGCGGGTTGCGGGCAAGACATTGGCATGGGGCAATGTCAAATTGAGCTAAGGCTTGGCTCAAAGCAAGCCTTGGGCGAAATTCAGCTGGCCAAGGAAAAATGGCACATGCAATGCACATGGAAAGCGGTTGGCGGTTACCTTGTTTTTAGCCATGATCTCCCATGATCTCCCATGATCAGATTATGCTTGTATATTGTCCCATTTCGTGGTTATTGTGTCCTAAGTAGTTGGGGATGTCAACTACATGTTAGGAACAAGATTTAAGCTTAGTTAGACAAGTGGCAAAAGCTGTAGACAACATGTGTCATGTGCTGCCAAGTTTAAGGGCTGCCTATGTTTTATAAATAGGGCCTTTAACTTAGGAAGAAGTATGTGGTGAATTTCGTGTGAAATTCTAAGTGGGAAACAAGAGAGAAACGTGAGGGTTTCTAAGTGTTTCAAAAAGGGGCTAAGGTTTGGCTTGGGCAGATCTTAGTGTTGGCCAAGAACGACTTGTGTTCTTGCCAAAAGTGGGCTGTGAGCGGACTGTGTTCATAGCAAGAGTGAGGGTCCTTTGTATATTTTCAGAATTAATGCAAAGGTTGGGAATTTTCCCGTAGTTGCTTTGTGTTCTTATTATTTTGCTGCCTAAATTTCGTTTTAAGCCAAACTTGCTGAAAATTGGCAAAGTGTTTCGGAAAGGCTGAGTCAAGCGGGGGACTTGACTGCCGCGCGGGTGTGACTTTGGGCTGACCAAAAATGCCCCCGTGACAACTGGTATCAGAGCAAGGCAAGTTCGTGGCAGTGGCAAGACGATCAGTGGCAGAATTCGTGGGGCTATTTGAGAACATGGCTGGTGGCACAAATGCGGAACTGCGTCAAAGGGTTGAGCAGTTGGAAGCACTGGTTGGGCAGGCTCTTGAAATTGGTGGCGATTCTTCTGTTCTTGCTAGAATGGCACGTTTGGAGGCAGACTATGCAGCGAGACATGAGACAACGCTTGCAGAAATGGCCTTGGTTCGCCAAGAGAAAGAAGAACTACGCGAGGAAGTGGCTGATCTTCGAAGGGCATTGCAAAATTCTGCCCCTAGAAGTGATGAGCGCACTAAGTTGAGGATTCCGGAGCCAAAGGCTTATGGTGGTGCAAGAAGTGCCAAAGAACTGGAAAATTTCTTGTGGGATATGGAGCAGTATTTCCAAGCTGCACGTGTGCCGGATGATGAAAAAGTGGTGATCACACCAATGTACTTGACGGATGATGCAAAGGTGTGGTGGAGTACACGAGTTGCGGATGGGGAAAGTGCTGGACTGCCCAAGATTGAAACTTGGGAGATGCTGAAGAAGGAATTAAAATCCCAATTCCTTCCAACAAATTCGTCGTGGATGGCACGAGATGGACTGCGTCGCTTGAAACAAAGTGGCACGGTGAGGGAGTATGTCAAGGAATTTTCGTCCTTGATGCTGAATGTAAGTAATATGGCAGAGGAAGACAAGCTACATTACTTCATGAGTGGTTTGAAGGGCTGGGCGCAATTGGAGTTGAGAAGGCAGAATGTGCAAAGCCTCTCTACTGCCATTGCAGCAGCAGATGCGTTGGCGGACCTGAATATAGGTGATGAACCTACTGAAACTTCGCATTCAAAGTCTGACCGGAAAGACAAAGCAAAGGAATGGAAGAAGAACGGGAAGGGCCAAGCTTCTGAAAATGAGGGACTTGTCAAGACTGTGAGACAGGAAATTCACAATGGCAAGGAAAGGAACAGCAAGTTCAAAGGCTGTTTTACTTGTGGTGGACCGCACTTGAAGAAGGACTGTCCGGTGCAGGCTAGGGTAAATGCAATGCTAGCTGCGGAGAAACAGGAACAAGTGGCGGAGGCAAATGCCATAGTGGCAGATGTGAAGGGAGCACCCGGGGCATTGTTTGTCAACAACCCCTTGGGGTTGATAAATTGAGTTGGCTCGACGAGGACGTCGATTTCAAAGGGTGCGGGTGGTTTGTTAGGACCTGACTCTTTGTCATCGGGCGTGGCACGGCTGTGGCAAGGATTTGGGCGTGATGGCCTTGTCATTGGCCTATGTGCGGGCAAAACGATCATGCGGGCGACGGGCTGTTGTGGGTAAGTATTGGCCAAGGCCTTGGCATGGGCAAGGCGGGCGTAGCAAAGGCTTGACAAGGCAGCATGGGCAAATTTAGGGCGGCATGGCACGGCATGCGCGCCAAAATCAGTGGCATGACACTTTTGGGTTGTGGCAGCTATGTGCGGGCTAAGCGAAGGCAAGGCGGAAATGCGGGATGATGGAAATGGCTTTCAATAGCAAAGGCAAGGCTATGTGAAGGAAAATACAAGCAATGGCACGAGGGAAATGAAGGTTGGCACGGACAAGGAAAAAACAGGGCCAAGGCAGTGCATGGGCGGCAGCGGCGTCGGGCGTGTGCGGCAGAATTGTGGCAGCGGGTTGCGGGCAAGACATTGGCATGGGGCAATGTCAAATTGAGCTAAGGCTTGGCTCAAAGCAAGCCTTGGGCGAAATTCAGCTGGCCAAGGAAAAATGGCACATGCAATGCACATGGAAAGCGGTTGGCGGTTACCTTGTTTTTAGCCATGATCTCCCATGATCTCCCATGATCAGATTATGCTTGTATATTGTCCCATTTCGTGGTTATTGTGTCCTAAGTAGTTGGGGATGTCAACTACATGTTAGGAACAAGATTTAAGCTTAGTTAGACAAGTGGCAAAAGCTGTAGACAACATGTGTCATGTGCTGCCAAGTTTAAGGGCTGCCTATGTTTTATAAATAGGGCCTTTAACTTAGGAAGAAGTATGAGGTGAATTTCGTGTGAAATTCTAAGTGGGAAACAAGAGAGAAACGTGAGGGTTTCTAAGTGTTTCAAAAAGGGGCTAAGGTTTGGCTTGGGCAGATCTTAGTGTTGGCCAAGAACGACTTGTGTTCTTGCCAAAAGTGGGCTGTGAGCGGACTGTGTTCATACCAAGAGTGAGGGGTCCTTTGTTATTTTCTAAATTAATACAAAGGTTGGGAATTTGTCCCGTATATGCTTGTGTTCTTATTATTTTGCTGCCTAAATTTTGTTTTAAGCTAAACTTGCTGAAAATTGGCAAAGTGTTTTGGAAAGGCTGAGTCAAGCGGGGGACTTGACTGCCGCGCGGGTGTGACTTTGGGCTGACCAAAAACGCCCCCGTGACAGCAACCACAATGGAAGATGATGTAATTAGAGCTATTAAAATGGGCTAGCCCAGGCCAGCTCAAGACTCGCAGGTTTTTTAATTTGGTGGGCTAGGACGGGACGGGCCGCCACATGAACGTGCCTTAAAATAGCTAGCCCAACCCAGCCTTAAGAGGGTCGCAGGCTAGGGCGGGTCGACCCGTCAATTTTTTTTAAGAAAAAAGAATTTTTTTAAATCTTTAAATATTTTTTCGTGATATAGTCGATTAATCATATAAATAACTTCTGTTTGCTTGGAGCGTAAGAAAAACTTGATATTTGACGAGGAATCTGTAATTGAAACGCAATTCTCTATACCTCTAACTTTTCTTTTTTAAAGTTACATGAATATTTTCTTAATGATTTTCTTTTATTTTCCTCAGATTCAGGGATTGTTTCAATAAGTTTAAATGCTGTGATTTTTAAATTTATGATTAATATCATTTATTGATTTCATCATTATAGTCCATAAAATTTTAAAATTCCTGAAATTTCCTAGTGGTCAATTTTTTTTATTTGTGTGTATTCAAAATTGATCTTTTTCTATACTAAAGAGCACTTTAAATATTAATAGTATATTAAAGTAATTTAAATTGATCATTGACCACTGAAAGTAATATTTTCTTTTAAAAAATAATTATTATTGGCCAACTAAAACTTTTCGAGTTCGTTATTAATCAAACCAAAAGAAAAACTAATTTTGTCATATTACATGCATGTCAAAAATGTAAATTCTAGTTGATATGGAAGGGCAAATGAGCAATTTAGGGTTGGGGAATGGAGATTATAGTTAATAGTTTTTTTAGTTTTTACTCTTTTAAATATTAAATATTTAATAGTTAATTAATTTATTAATTTTAGCCCACGGATCGGCCCAGGCCTAACTTCGATCAAGCCTCAAGGGCCAGCGAGCTGACTTGGGCCGAGCTTATAGCCTCAGTTTTAAATGGCTCAAAAAATTCTAGCTCAATCCTATTCAAATAGCGGGCTAAATTGGGTTAGCCTTACGGGCAAAGCTCATTTCGACGACTCTAGATGTAATATCACCAAAAAATTTAATTTTACAGAGTTAAACTTGAGGAGAAATTTTGAAGGAAAAAAAAACTAACTAATATGAATCTTGAGTAGAAATTTAAAAAAAAAAAAAAAATCTCATCCGGCGATTACACAAAAAGACACGAGCTATGTATTGGCAATGAGCACATCAATTTTTCGGGAAGGAAAATTTCACATGCACATCATTTATGCATTAATTCCTCGGAACCATAATAAGTGTCCAATTTGCCTTGGTATATCGTACGCCCATTAAAGAAATATTAAATTTTAAATAAAAATAATTAGTATGACTAAACTATCCTTAATTAAATATTATCACATAATTATACTAGCACTTATTTCTCTTCTCAAATATGAGGAGTAAATGACTTTTTAGGAATACGTACATGAGGGTAATTTTGATAAGTTAAATTGAATTTTTTCTTGATTATATAAATTGATACTTATTTTGGACCAAAATAAAAAAAGCAAATTGGTCACTTATTCTGGATCGAAGGGAGTACCGTATTTGCATAACCGGTGGTTGCGGCATATGGGACAAATAATACAGTCAAACCTCTCTATAACAGTATCCTTATGTAATAGCATTTCACTATAAAAATCAAGTTTTTTTCCGGAATCAAATTTAATGTCCTATTATAATATATATTTTCTATAATAGTATTTTTTTAAACATCCAAATATATTCGGAACAAACAAGACTGTTATAGAGAGATTTGACTGTAATTTCTTTCCAATACAATTTGTTAAGATAATTGATAGGGAAGACTAATACTTCCCTCGTCCATTTTTACTTGTCCACTATTGACTTTGCACAATATACACCCCTTAAGAAATAATAAATAAAGTGCATAATTTACCAGGATACCCATATTAATTGGTATATAGTCTTATTGTATTTGGAAAATGATTGATGAGTAATTAATACTAAGGGCAAAACAGAAAAAATATATTATCTTTCTCTAGATATGCGAAAAAGTGATAAGTAAAAATGAAAATTTATTTTTAGAATATATGGCAACTAAAAGTGAGTAGAGGGAGTAATAAAGTAACCGACCGAAGACTTTCATTAATGAAGAGTTGGAACAATAATAAACTTGTCTTCACGTGACTTATATGTAACGTGTTTGAGCCGTAGAATTTAGGGGTGTACGCAAGATTTTTAACGGACAAAATTTTAAAAATATGAATGAATGCATAAATCATTATAGTGAGAAGCGGTGTTAGTTTTTTTATTATTATATTTATACCTTATATTTTATTTTGTGTACTATCTCTATATATATATACACACATATATATTTAATAAGAATTCTGACGAAGCGGTGTCACGTGATTGCTTGGCGCAAGGTATATCCGTCTTTAGTGAAATCAACCACTGATGCTTGTATCAGAATATGTTGCATATATCTCACCCCTTAAGAAGCATTGTTTCATGAATCCTGCATAAATTTGAAATACTTCATATATCGAACTATCTAGGGGCGTATGCATATTAATTGAAGCGGTATCATCCGATATCACTTCGCTGAAAATTACCAATAGACATACAAATAGTGTAATAAACATATATATCAATTTGCTCTTATTTTGTTATAATGTACAACTTCTGAATATAGAATTTGCCGGTGGTACTCTTCTCAACTTTTTATTTTTTTATGTGATTTTTCTGATTTATTTTTTAGATAAGGACATTGATTACAAAAAATTATGCGTACGCCTCGTACTATCCTTCTCAAATATTTTAGAACAAATTTAACTTACTTAAACCACTAATGTATTTGACCAATTTGGTAAATGTGTGAATTTTCACACTGCCACGCCAGTCCAACGTGAGAAAGCTTACGTTTTCCTCATGTATTTAAACTTAATTTTTCTTCTAAACGTTAGATCCACTCTATCAACTTTTCACCAAAAAAAAAAAAAAAAAAAGAAAATCTCAATATCCTTCTCCCCTCCCCCCTCGTTTTCTCTCTGTTTTCTTGATTTCTTTTTCATTTCTCAACAATGGAAAATTCCAATTTTTCATCTTCTTCAATGGAAAAAGTGAATTTCAGAACAAAAATCCTAAGCAGACACTTAAACCAAGAAAACCCAACACCCATTAATTCAATACTCCAATCTTTCCCATGTCTCAGCTATAACCCACCTGAATTTTCAGAATCATCTTCTATTTTTGACACAAAAGAAATGAGAAAACTCATGGATGGCCATAATTTGCAAGAAAGAGACTGGCTTTTTGGTCTAATGTTGCAAAGTAATCTTTTTAACCCAAAAATAAGGGGTGGTAAAGTATTTATTCAACCTGATTATAACCAATCTAAAGAACAACAAAGGGAAATTACTATGAGGAGAATTGGCTATCTTTTGCAAAATGGTGTTTTTGAAAGGTGGCTAACTGGTAAAGGACCTGAAGATGAGTTGAGGAAATTGGCTCTATTGGATGTGGTTGGAATATTTGATCATTCTCTTGCTATCAAGATTGGTGTCCATTTTTTCTTATGGTATGTTTGTCTATTTTTTCTTATTGATAAATTCAAAAAATTACTTCATACGTGAACATATTTGATTGGAATACGTATTTGGTAAGTATACATAAATTTTTTGATTAAACATAATTAGTAAATCAGTTGATAAATATTAACTAGTAAGGTAAATATGTGTAACTAATTAGCTATCACAAGTTAAAATTTACTTGCAGGGTAAACTGTCTTTGCACTGATAATATATATATGACTTAAAAACTTTTTTCTGGATTAATTGGGGTCAATTCATAATTTGATTGTTCAACCTATTTTCTTAAATTGCTATTAGGGACAATCTTGATTGGTTTGGTTGTTAATAACTTATTACTTAGTATTTCAGGCAAGCAAAATATTTTTCCTTTTATCTTCCATTTTGGTGCTCCGAACCCATCATACAAATCTCATAAGGAAAGGTTTTAATCAGAGTCAGAGCCAAAATTTAAAGTTTATGAGTTTGAGATTTTAGTCCTTTAAATGAATGGATTCTAAGTTAAGAATTTATAAATATTCAATAAATTTTTATAGATAAATACAGTTGAATAAAGCTACTAGGTTCGGCCAAACCCGAGTCTGAAGGAGGGGCGGATTTAGGGGGCGGAAGGGGTTCGCCCGAAGCCCTTCGGCCAAAATTTTGGTTTGTACCTCTATATTTTATTTTTGGAATCCCCTTGATACAACCCAAAAGTATAGCTCAATGGTCAACGAGGTTCAAAACCTTTGTAATGTTGTTGCTTCAATTCCCACTCATCACAATTTCTTTCAATTTTTAAATTTTTTCTTTTTTTGAACCTCTTAGCGGAACTCCTGTCTTCGCCACTGGTTCAATTCTATGGGCCCATCACATGGGAGAAATAATAATTTCTTGTTAAAGCCCTTTACAATCTTAAAAAATAATTTGACATTTACTCTCACAAAAAGAAAATATTTTCCCTTAAAAAAAACTAGATACGTCCAATATAGGTTGCCAAATTAGACAACTCACTCCATTGCATTGTTTAGTACTCCCTCCGTCTCATTTTATGTTCGGATTTCGAGGGTCAACGAGTTGTTCTTTGACCGTCATTTTTCACGTCTTTTAAATATTTTAAATTATTAATTATTGTGCCCTATAGTATTTTTTGCATAGTTTTCAAATATGTAATTTTTATTTTGAAAAATATAAAGATTTCATAGTAAAATACACGGTTAAAATTAAAAAGTTTAATTCTCATAAAATGCAAATTTTCAAATAAAGTGGGACATAGAGAGCAAAAAGAGTAAGAAAGATAAACACCTTTTAGAACTTGTACTATTTGTAATATTAGCTTCAAGTTCAAATATACTATAGTATTGTAAGAATCTAACATTAATTTCACTTCCTTAAAAATTCTCTTTTTCATCTCAGTTTTCTTGATTTCCTATACAATTAATCAAATCTCTCAACAAAATGGAAAATTCCCATTTTTCATCTTCTTCAATGGAGAAAGTTAACTTTAGAACAAAAGTCATTAGCAAACACCTAAACCAAGAAAATCCAACATTCAATTATTCATTACTCCAATCTTTCCCATGTCTCAGTTACAATCCACCTGAATTTTCAGAACCATCTTCTGTTTTTGACATAAAAGAAATGAGAAAACTTTTAGATGGTTATAATTTGCAAGAAAGGGACTGGCTTTTTGGTCTAATGTTGCAAAGTAATCTTTTTAATCCAAAAATAAGGGGTGGTAAAGTATTTGTTCAACCTGATTATAACCAATCTAAAGAACAACAAAGGGAAATTACTATGAGGAGAATTGGTTATCTTCTTGATCATGGTGTTTTTAATGGTTGGCTTACTGGTAATGGACCTGAAGATGAGTTGAGGAAATTTGATTTCGTCGATGTTGTTGGCATCTTCGATCATTCTCTTAAAATCAAGATTGGCGTCCATTTTTTCTTATGGTATGTTTTGTGAAGTAATTTTTGTTGTTGACAACTTAATTTTTTATTTCCTAAAAGACATGTTGGTAGTTCTCCTATACTCCATCGGCTCCAAATTGTGTGTTAAGGAGCCGTTTGGTTCAAGGGATTAAGTGGGTTATAAGAATATTTTTGTCTTAATTAGGAGTATCTTTTAGAAAACACTCTACTTATTGAAGCACTAAGGATATATTTGAAAAATAAAGTAATAAATCATTGCTTGTTTTCGTCAAATGTAGCCAAAATGACTAATAGGACTTGAGAGATTACCAAAATGAAAAGAAAAAGAAAAGTTACTCTCTGGTGATTTCATCAAACTAATAAATGCATGACATGTTTTTATTATTTTATACATTTTATTTAGTTTATGATTTATCCATGATAACTGTATCTGGTTTAATGTAAACATGAATGTAATAACTTAAAGTCTTTTCCGTACTAAGATTCTCTATACCAAGTATAATAGTAATATCTTAACCATTAAATTAATTTGACTTTAGGACCAATTAGGCAGACATTTAGAGTCTTAGACCTCACACTACCATACTCATATTTAAACCTTATAACTCAAGATCCACTATTTTCTCACGAAACTTCCCTTCAAATTCAATTATACACTTTGCAAATTCCTCTTCTTTTTTTTATATCAGTTTCTTGATTTCTTAACAATGGAAAATTCCCATTTTTCTTCAATGGATAAAGTGAATTTCAGAACAAAAGTCCTTAGCAGACACCTAAATCAAGAAAATCCAACACCCATAAATTCAATACTCCAATCTTTCCCATGTCTCAGTTACAACCCACCTCAATTTTTAGAACCATCTTCTGTTTTTGACATAAAAGAAATGAGAAAACTTTTGGATTATCATAATTTAGAGGACAAGGACTGGCTTTTTGGTTTAATGTTACAAAGCAATCTTTTTAATCCAAAAATAAGGGGTGGCAAAGTTTTTGTTTGCCCTGACTATAACCAGTCTAAAGAACAGCAAAGGGAAATTACTATGAGGAGAATTGAGTATCTTCTTGAACATGGTGTTTTTAAAGGTTGGCTAACTGGTAATGGACCGGACGATGAGTTGAGGAAACTTGCTTTTATTGATGTTGTTAGCATCTTTGATCATTCTCTTTCTGTCAAAATCGGCATCCATTTTTTCTTATGGTATGTTTCGTTAAGAGCGATTAGTTGATCACAACTTAGTTTTAGTATTGCAAAGTATGGACCATGTTGAATCTTTTAGTAAATCTTTTACACACAATTATTTTCTTCCACATATTCTCTAGTTGCCTGAGTTTGTTAGTTGCGACGCATATAATAAGTTCTTCTTTATACCTAGAACGTGGTAATTCTGAAGTTGTACTTATTTTGAGCTGTAACAAGCAGTGATGGAGCGAGTATTTTCACTAAGAGGTGTCAAAGTATAAAGAAGTAAACACACGAAGAAGCCAAGGGGAGTCCATATATGGTATATATAAATATAAAAGAGATTTCTTTTACCTAGCTACACAGTGTAAATTTCTGATGAATACATGTGGCTCCACCACTTGTAACAAGGAACTAACACCGTCTTGGCATTCTTGAATTATTCGCTATCACCAGTGCTCAGTCGCCCTTATATTCGCTCCTGTTGATAAGTTTTTTGTCTCATCACTAGTCATGTGATATGGAACACCTGAATGAGCAATCCAATCATGTTCATAATTGACTAATATCTCACTTACAGTTGCAAGTGATAGTGCAAGTTTCTGGTTCAGAAGAGTGAGAGGTGACAGTCTCTTCCTTTCAATTGCTTTCTTCAACTGCATAAGAGGTCCCAAAATCCCAATTTTCTCCCTTATATTGATTATTTGGGTAGAAGTGGTTGTGTTACAATTAACTTTCTTTAACAATAGCCTCTGTCGTAGTCTCCTTTCTCCCACAATTTTAACACTTATCCCTTTGCCGATTGTTGAAACATTGATTTGCCTACTTGTCGGCTCGCTGGTTTCATTTATGTTGATCCTCTGTTCTCTCCTTGGTTGTGAGGTTGTCTCCTCATCCCTTTTTCTGTAGCTTTGTTTGTTGATTGATCAACCATTTCTTCTATCTTGAAATTTATAGTTTTGCCTTTTTACCGAGGAGCATTTTGTTCATCTTTTACAAAAAGGCTTGGTAATGACTTCTCGAAGTCTCTTAATTTGCTGATTCCAATTCGAATAAAGATGATTCTGTGACCCACCTGTGTGTGGCTGTGACCATGCCTTTATGCTCTAGCCTCAAACCGGAATGATAATTCTCTTCATCCTTGTCTCTGTGATAGCATTATCTGAATCCAGTTTTGGTATATCATCACATAAAGATTTAACATTTGAGTAATGGTGACTAACCGTCATGTATCGTTGCGAGGTTGACAAGAGCTCATTGTTCAAGCCTTCGTGATTTCGCATCGTTATTCTTCGTAAAAATCATCGCAAGCATGTAATAAGCTTCTTATCCACTGCAAGAATCCATCTTCGATCATTGTAGTGAGAACATACATATCCTTTCCGTCTTAACTCTCACTTTCACTCTTTATCTTTTCTTTTTCTCGCTCACTTTCACTCTTTCTTACACGCTATTGTTTTCTCTTTGTTGCATGCTTACAACTGGAATGACCACCTCTATTTATAGGTGGTCATGGGAGGATCTAGTGGAGATACCATTCTAGAGTTACACCACTCATTTTTAGAATAATTCTAGGCTTCTCAGTCTAGAATTCTCATTCTAGAGTTCTCTCAATTCTCTAAAATTCTTTGAATATTTTAGATTCTCCTTTGAAATATATTAAATATTAAGTTGGTGGTGTCCTTTTTAACATGTTGGTCTAGTGTGTCACGAGCTATTCGCAATTTTATGTTTCCCTTTTCTGACTGATAAATTACACTAAATTGGTTATTGCTATGTTTTTCCAAATTAGTTGAGACAGCTACATGAATCCTCTCTATCTATTTAAGAGACTCATGATAATTGGACCATTTTCCCAGTCATCAACCTACAGTAAAAAGGTAAATGTGGAAAAAGAATAAGAAACACCTAAGTACAACAACAACAAAAAACCCAGTGTAATCCCACAAGTGGGTTCTGGAAGGATAGTGCGTACGCAACCTTACCCCTACCTTGTGAAGGTAGAGAGGTTGTTTCCACTAAATAAGAAACACCTAAGTAGCCCTTGGAATATCTGGTGCAGACGATCTTGTTTGGTTACATGCATTGGACTCTTTTTGTGTTGGTCGCCAGCCGAATGCAAGAAAAAGATAATTTTGAAATAAGAATAAGAAAAACCATAATAGGTAAAATTTCTTGTAGAGACAATCTTGATTTAAGCAGAATATCATTGAGTCTTTTCTTTTACTGATTCAGGGGCGGTGCAATCAAGTTTTTTGGTACCCAACGACATCATGATAAGTGGTTGAGGGACACAGAAAATTACGTGGTTAAGGGTTGCTTTGCTATGACAGAGTTGGGACATGGAAGTAATGTAAGTGAAGGTTGTTTAATTATATACAACTATAGTCAGTAAATGATTGTTCATTGTTTCTGCAATTCTAAATGAATTCCTTTGCAATTACTGTTCAGGTTCGAGGTATTGAAACAGTCACAACCTATGATTCAAGCACTGGAGAGTTTGTCATAAACACTCCATGTGAGTCAGCTCAGAAGTATTGGATTGGCGGTGCAGCTAATGTAACTACACTACCCTCTTCTCAAAAACCATCCGGCGTGTTTATTTGACTGGTGTTTTTAGTTTGTCTACTTGTTAATTATTCTAAATTGACATCATTTCTCTTGACCGTATTGTAGCATGCAACACATACAGTAGTTTTCTCTCAGCTCCACATTGACGGGAAAAATCAAGGTGTCCATGCTTTTATTGCCCAGATCAGAGATGAAAATGGCAACATTTGTCCAAACATCCGTATAGCTGATTGTGGTCACAAGATTGGCTTGAATGGGGTTGACAATGGCAGAATCTGGTAAAGATGAGCTCTACTTGAACTTAGCTTTAATGGTAGTAATCTGTATTAAAAATTTATGGATTAATTTTGGCGGTTAGGAGCTAAGCTCTTTGTGAAATTGCATTTTCCAGGTTTGACAATGTCCGGGTACCCAGAGAAAATTTGTTAAATTCAGTGGCGGATGTTTCTCCAGACGGGAAATATCTTACTGCTATTAAGGACCCTGACCAGGTAAACTTAATTCATTCGTAACTTCTTTTGTCGTGCTAATCATAATATGGATATCTTTATCTTTTATTGATTCTTTATGATCTATAGTAAGAAAAGGTTACGGTCTTGACAGCTTGTCAAGAAATGTTGATGAGAAGGATAATGCGTCAATTTGTAATCTGAGACTCAAAGACTAAACTTGTCGGAGCTTTAAGCTCCTCTTGCCTTGCCTTTTCCGTCATCAGTATTATTTGAATTTTGGGATGTTTTGGAAAACTGTTCGGTAGCTAACCAACTTTTAACAATTTTGTTCTCAGAGATTTGCAGCATTTATGGCCCCTTTGACATCTGGTCGTGTGACAATCGCAGTTAGTGCAACTTACTCTGCAAAGGTATGACAAGAAACAATTGTTTCTGCTCAAATATTTTGTTTGTCAACGCTACCCAAAAAAATATTTTCGTTGCGTCTTATCTTCTTGTCCTGCTTGGTCAGGTTGGTTTGGCGACTGCATTAAGATACTCGCTGACAAGGAGAGCATTTTCAGTTACTCCTAATGGACCAGAAGTTCTTATACTCTATTATCCAAGTCATCAGCGACGACTTCTTCCTCTTCTTGCAAAAACGTAAATGCTCACCGAATTGCACTGATTTCCTATTCTACCATGCATTACTCTTTTCGTGTTCATGAAAAGTCAAAAGACATGCATTCATACTATTATTCTTTTGTTTATGGTTTTCCCCTGTTGTTTTATTTCTTTCAACATGAGATACATCGATAAAGTAACCCGATACTATTTGTTATTTTCTCTTTTAAACTGAACTATCATTATTAACCTTTTTAATGTCCTTATATTTTCGCTCCGCAGGTAACTTTCAGGTTATAAGTTGTATGCAAATTCTTCTATGTCTGCTAGTTGACACTTGTTTTATAACGAGCCTTTTCATAATGTGTCCACATTTACTAAGTTTGTTAACCCAACTTTGTCTCTTTGCAGATATGCTATGAGCTTTGCTTCTAACTACTTGAAAAAGATTTATGTTAAGAGGACACCTGAGATGAACAAAGTTATTCATGTTATTTCAAGTGCATTCAAAGCTACAGCAAGTTGGCATAACATGCGAACTCTTCAGGTAGTATGCACAAGAAAACTTGGATTATTACCATTTTAACTTTTTTTCCGACTCTAAAAATTCTTTATATGTTGAATCAGGAATGTCGTGAAGCCTGTGGAGGCCAAGGGTTGAAGACTGAAAATCGGGTTGGCCAGTTGAAAGGTGAATTTGATGTGCAGTCTACTTTCGAGGGCGATAACAATGTTCTTATGCAGCAGGTATGGTTAAAATGCTACTATCTGTATTATAAAGTATTTTACATATGTAGTCTCTTCTAAGTCGGAAAAAATACAATTGGTAATGTTTTGCTAGCACGAATCTTCTTTAACACACTCGCGTGCACATGTGATTCTCGACTTAAAAAGTTGATAAGATCATAGATACATAAGCCACCGGGTCGCACGACCAAAGAACGCCCAAAATAAAAATGCATCCTACTTTATGAGAGATATTCATCTTCATAGAAGCTTTTTGAGAGTAGTCGTGATCAACAGCCATCACCTCTCGGCTTGTTGGTAAAGTGAGAGCTTCAAGCCCGACTTCTGGTGGCGCACCCTCCACTAGTGCCGCCCGACGAAGGGGAGACAGGGAAAGTTACATGCCCAAAACCTTCTACACTTCTTTCTCAATGGGGGTGCCCGATGCACCTCATCTTCTCATTTCGTCGTTGCTCATTCCTGTTAGGCCAAAGTGTTTGGCCTTTCCTTCTCTTCAGCATTAGGTGCAAGGAGAAATTTCAGTAGTTTTCTTATCTCGTTTCAATAGAAGGTTATATCATTAATTGGTTTTGCTCAATAATTCTGCACCTACTCTTCACATTATTTGATGGATAGGGATATCTAGTCAAAATGTGGTTATGGGATATTTAGTCAAAATGTGGTTATTGTTGATCTTTACATAGCTGATGGGTAACTTTTCTGTTCAATGGAAACTTATAATGGCAGGTTAGCAAGGCACTTCTTGGGGAATATGTGACAGCCAAAAGAAGTAAGAAGCCATTCAAAGGATTGGGATTAGAACACATGAACAACTCTCGTCCCGTCGTACCTTCACAACTCACAAGTTCCACAATGAGGCAAGCCCAGTTCCAGGTAACAAAGCTTTTGTTTCTTTTTCATTTTAGATGAATCATTTAGCAGGTCAGTAGTTTTGATTGCCTTTTTTCCAGAACGACATATTCTGCCTGCGAGAACGAGACCTGTTGGAACATTTTGCTGCTGAAGTTGCATTATGCCAGTCACAGGGAAAAAGCAAAGAATATGCTTTTACTTTGGTAAGCCTACTCTTTCTTTTATTCTTCTCTTAATCCCATTTGTATTGGGTGCTTGCATATAACAAATCGGTTTATTTTGTTTCCCTTCACAGAATTATCAGCTCGCTGAAGACCTTGGGAGAGCCTTCTCAGACCGAGCAGTTCTGCATACTTTCCTCGAGGCAGAGGCATCCGTCACATCTGCCCCCCTTAAGGTATTGATAAAATGTCTTTTAGTTCATTTTTATAATGATACCAGAGTAATGTTCTATGTGGATGTGGAAAATGGAATAGTTCATTTTAGAGTTTTCAAATTTCATTGGGTGTGGTTTCTCTTACAGAATATTTTGGGGCTTGTGAGATCAATGTATGCTTTGGTCACCATAGAAGAGGATGTTGCATTCCTCCGATACGGATACTTGTCAACGGACAATGCTGCTGCGGTGAGAAAAGAAGTTGCGAATCTCTGCAGCGAACTAAGGCCACATGCACTTTCCTTGGTCAGTTCTTTCGGCATACCCGATGCTTTCTTGGGCCCTATAGCTTTCAATTGGGTTGAAGCCAATGTTTGGTCTTCTGAACAAAACTAGAATAACTCTTTATTGTTGCTTTGTTTTTTAAAGAATAAAGTATATTTCGACTTTTCTGTTGCTTTATTAAAGGACAGATACTTTTACTCATAAACAAAGTGCTCTTTGATCCTCTGATATATTACAGATGATCTCTCTTTCTCTGTGTGTGGGCGGATACTTTTACTCATTAAACAAAGTGTTGTTTGATCCACTGGTATGTTACAGATGCTCTGTGTCGCGCGTTGCGCTTACGCCTGTGTAGTTGGGAATGCGTTCAACATTCTCACTAATATCATAAAATAAATTTTATCACATATGTATTTTCTGACACCTATGAACAGATGATAGAACAACAAGATATATGGGAATTTAAGAACATATGCATTTCTAATACTTCTATGAATAGAGACATTTATGGAAGTTGGCATTTGCTCGTTTCGTTTGTATCGTACGGATTATGGTAAAAGAAAAAAAAAAGGAATATAGCCTTATCATACCTGAGCCGATTTTGATGAAAATCCCTCCAACACACATCAACTGCGACGACACGTAATGGTAGATCGAAATAGGAAAAAATCTGTATAATATTCTTGAGAAAAATTATACCGTGTTTTCTTAGAATTGCATCTTTCGCATAATCGGATCTTGTATGAATTTTTCGAAGCAATTTCACGTTTCCATCTCTTGCGTTCTTGATCACTACTGGATTTAGTCTTGATTACAGGATATCATATTTTGGCTTGGAAAACCCATTAATTTTTGGAGTGCTTTTTGATGCATAACTCACGCATCCAACTCTCAAGATTGGAAAATATACTTAGGGAAACTTACACAAATGTCCCAAATAAATCTCAATTTACCAACTTCTAGCCATTAGTCATAGACTTACCAAAACTAGCCAACAAAAATTAAAAAACCAAATAATAGGGTTCTTTCTCTTAAAGAATCACATGAAAAAATCACCTTCCATATTTTTAAGCATGAGTAGCAACATTAGATACAAGAGGGAAAGGAAATTTCATGGACAGGGTAGCACATAAGGTGATGAAATACAAAAATTTATATAATCTTCCAAAAAAGGAACTTTTTCAATGAGTATAGTTGAAATTTATTGAAAATATATAAATAAGTCAATATACGAAATTTGAGGAAGATTAGAGGTGATTTAGACTGGTTTTGTATTAAAATTCGTAATTAAATCGATTTCAAAAAAGTCTTCTGCGACACATGTATCAAACATGTATCTCACACAGAGGTATACATGGATATACATGTGATATACAATTGATACAAATATGATACATATGCGATACACAAATGATACACAATGTGATACACATATCATTTTTTTTTCATGTTCAGCTTTTACTTCGAATTTTCAATTCAATCCACCTCAAAACTTCACCAAATCATCGCAAAACTGAGATTCAAGCTTCTTAAGTTGTGCCTAATCTATTCTAATAACATCTACTCAAAACAAAGCAAAAATTTGATATTTTTTTGCTACAAATAGCTAATTGATTAATTTGGCTAATATTAGTAATATTTTATCAATTGTCTAATTTTTGTAATGAGCTACTTATAAATGGACATAACTGGTAATTTCCCATATACTTATTCCCCATAGATGGTCCAGCAAAATGAGTCCAATATTCAAGTTTGGTTCATTTTATGCCACCACCTACTTAATAGGACATTTGCATCTATACCCGATTTTTGTGTCACGTTTAACTTATGCCCGCTTTGCAAAAAAAATTGCAAGCATACCCACTTTTTCGCGTAACTTTAGCATACGAGGCTGAAGTAGCAAAGGCAATCACGCAAAACTTCAACATTCTAGTAGACTGGCCTGAAATAGCAAGTGTGCTGAACTAAGTATGCTGAAGTTTTTGTTTGTAATTGCTGAACTTAAGCATAGTAGCTGAAGTTTTGTTCTCTATTTGCTGAAGTTTTTATTTGTAATTGCTGAACTTAAGCATAGTAGCTGAAGTTTTGTTCTCTATCTGCTGAAGTTTTTTTTTAATCCTGGATTCATTAGTTTTGTCATTAAGCTTTTTCAAAAATTTCAGCAGAAGATGCTGAAGTTATTTAGTTCATTTATACAAACTTCAGCACTAAATAAGCTGAAGTTTTTTTTTGTCCTGGATAAGCTTTTTCAAAAACTTCAGCAAAAGATGTTGAAGTTATTTAGTTCATTTGTAAAAACTTCGGCACTAAAAGCTGAAGTTTTTTTGTCCTGGATTCATTAGTTTTGTCATAAAGCTTTTTCAAACATTTCAGCAGAAGATGCTGAAGTTATTTAGTTCATTTGTAAAAATTTCAGCATATATAAGCTGAAGTTTTTGAAAAAGCTTTCTAACATACTAGATAAATAATCAGATTGCCAACAGTATCTAAATAATAAATTTTGGAAACAATAAACGTGAAAAGAACATAATTATCATTCTCTACTAACTTATGTACGTGGAAATATTCACAAATTATTATCTACTAACTTATGTAATTATTTATAATTTATTTTTAAATATTCTTTAAACATATTTATGGCAATTATCCCATGAACTGAAGTTCCATAGCAGCACCAACAGCAGCAGAAGAAAGAAGAAGAAGAAGAAAACGAAAGAGGAGAAGGAGGAGAAGAAAGGGGGTTGAAGTTATTAAAAAAGTGGATACAAGTTAAAACTTTTAAAAAAATAGGTATAGGTTAAATGGGGGCGACTAAATAGGGCGCCCGTGTAATTTTTACCTACTTAATCACTTGATTAAATGGCAATTTGCTGCCAAGATTTTAACATCCTACGTGGAAGTACTGTCCCCCGAATATTTATCCAAATCTTTCTTAGATAATTGTCCATAAATTTAATTTACAAGTTAATCTCCCACTTAAAAATTCATAATTATCCAATTATCTACATAATTAAGAATTATCTCAAATTACTTAAAATATTACTCACTTTTAACACACTTTATACACCTTACTATCATGGTCATGTGGTACCTTGTATGGTACTAGTCCATAAATATTGAGTATTATAGCTCGAATCGTATTTTATCCCAAATTGCCAAACTTCGATGAAACTCATTTTCTTCGATTCACTTACCCTCTTACCTTTACGAATTTACTTATCACTTGTTTGAAATAGCATGATGCTTATAATCCCAAAATAAATCTCGTTCCCAAACTTACGTCGATTAACTTACGACGAAGTTTTAACGTACAAAAGCGTGGGGTGTAACATCATTCCCCCCTTTGGAACATTCGTCCTCGAATGTTTTACTGGTGCATTTATCATTTTCATACCCTATGTCTTTCGAATAATTTATTACTCTCTTTGACATCTGGGCAACTGTTCTGTGAATAAATCCAAAGGCCAGGGCATTTTCCCCTTTAGGCCTCTTTCTCACACCATGACTTATGCTCGGAATCCTTCCAGTCTCGTAACTGTTGCTACCTTCTATCATGCAGCATGTACGATCCTGACCTTGTAAGTGCGCTTATGCGTCTCTTCTTTCCTTTTTTCCTCCGATTTTTACCCATTACTGAAGTTCTTCGCTCGGTATTTTGTCGAACTTACGAATATTGCTATATCTTATTTCATAAACCCGGTTATCCATCCGTATGACTTTACTGCATCTAAGTAGGTCATATTATACCATAACTCTTACCTCGATTTCTCGTTACTGAGGTATGTTACCAAACTCCATGTTACTTTCGTTGCTTATCCTATGCATAATTCTAAGTCCTTTAATGCTTCTTCATTACTGTTCATCTTAAGAATGATGGCCTAATCTCATATCATACTTTGTAACTTTTATCCATCTATTATTGATTCACCTCAATATTGATCTACAATCTACTACTGATAACTTTAAACCTCTTACGTAATCACTAGGGCTCATGTCTCATCGAGGAACATCTGAAATGATTAGACTGATCCACCTGGGGTGATACCATGCTTTCATAACCGTATTTCATATCATCCCAATGTGTTCACCTTATGTGCATTGTAATCCTGTATAATTCATGAAATCCCTTTCTTCTTTTTTTTCTTCTTCAAATCATAACTCAATCGAAGGCCCAAACGTCATCCTTTATCTATCATAATTACACCCTCATTCTACTACCAGGGTAGCGTTCCATCTCTTCTTAATACCATCAGTCTTAGACTCCTTTGAGTTCATTCAAGTTATACTAATCTTTGTATAACTTAAAGAAACCATCAGCTATTCTTGTTTTCATGGGCTTAATCCCGAGGACATCTATTCTCATAACCTTCTCCATTACCCTTTCTTATACTTACTCCTATCTTCCTAAAATCTTGTCGCTTTACCATACTTTAGCGTGCGACCTACACATATCTATTTATATTATTCGCCACCTTCCTTCAAATTTCTTGCACCATAGATTTTCTTATGTTATTCTAGAACATCAAGCGAGACATCACATCGTCTCCAACTCTTCTTTGCTCTCCTGACTAGATCTCTCATTACCTAGAAACCACAGGCTGGAAGATATGCCACTAACGACGCCGCTATCATTCCTGGATACTGAATCCCCGCTCTTCTAGCCTTCTATTCGAAGTATGGACTATTCCCAACCTTCTGCATCTGAGTGTCCCGTACGTTGTTTAGCTTTGCCTTAAAATCTCACATCATATCTTCTATCTCTTTCATGACCTCCCTTCCATATAGGTATAATTCACATCCACAACTTGAAGCTCTTATCATACCACTTGCACCTTTGGCGCGTACACAATCCGATGGGAGCTTCATACCGATTTCTGATAAGGCCGGTATTCTTCTAACTGGCTTTATCGTAGGGACGTTATAAAATATGGCTACTGTACTATCTCTCTTGTGCCTCTGATATTAAGAGTGATTCTGCAATATTCTCAATCATTATGTCTATAATTTTCTGGGTCCAAAAAATCAGACTCCTAATTTACTTCGTTGATGTAACTCTTTAGTTTCCTCTTCCTTCTGATCAGCCTTTATGTAGGCTTAAGCTATCTTCCGATCTGTGGCACCTGATATTCGTTATTACTTTAGCCCTTCATAGAAGCTATGGAATATCCATGATACAATCTTCTAACAATTCAACCTTTGTCTATGACCTGGGCTCAATTCTTTATTTCAACTTATACCGGAGTCTTCTACAGCTGTATGATTGTCAACATATATACTGCATGGATAATACTCCAAAATCTTAAGTGTGTTCATAACGTAACTAACTCTGGATCATTGATCGAATAATTCTTTTAGTTCCTTCTCAGCGTTCTTTAAATGTAAGCTATTACTTTTTCTGGTTTTTCTGCCCCCTTGTTGCGTGCATACTTAGCTTATCTTAGTTCCCATGCATGCCAGAGTATTCGTGCAAGTCATATAATCTTGAATATTACTTTTGATTTTACTTTCCGTTCATTAGCCACGGTGGGTGCCAATTTCTTATGAAGTGTATACAATATTGTAGTGAGACTGCCATTACAAGACCATTTCTTCTTCAAGTTACTATATTTAGGTTGAAGCTGTATTCCTTATTTCCTTAGCTAGTCTTTTATTGTAGCACTTAGGGAAGACCCTTTGACTCTTGTAAAGCTGCGAGCTTATCACATCATATACCCAATAAATTTTTTTATGTTCATACTCACCTATAATTATCCTTAATTACTTACCTCCATGCTCATGTGCTCGTATAGTTGTTTCTGAACTAAAGTTTTGACTGTCTTCCTCGCGAGATTGAATTCCCTATGTTGAGGTTTACTATGCTTATCTTGCATGATCTGTAGATTTATCTGTAACTTCTTGTCTAACCATAACTAGACTCTTCCTAAATCAACTACTAACTGCTATTTGATCCATTCTCATATCTATATTCTGTGTAATCCCTATTGGGTTATTCCTTTTGTATTACGTCTCACACTGGCTCCTTATTTATCAATAAGATCTCGGGTAGGAATCCTTACTTACTTTCCTTGACGTCGTGCTTGCATAATATTCTGGAATCATATCATATCGTTAGGATTTGAATAAGTGCAATCTTATCCCTTTCTCATTCTTATCGCATTCATCCTTTATTATTCCATAGTTACTAGAACCACTTAATTATGATTTAACGTCATATCACTATATATTCCCCACTTTAGGGGAGTACTAAGAGATAGAGCTATCACGATCTACCTACAGATGTTTTACCTCTTCATCTTTGGCGTCTTTTCACATCATCGATTACCCTTACTCGCCTTGTGGTAACGCTTTTTGTACCATGGGTAACAAAATTCCTTACTCGCGAGGATGAAACTTAGTGTAACTGGCGCACATAGTCCCTTAAGATTAACTTTGCTCATATTACTTGCTTTAAGGAAGCGTCTTCTTGAATGACCTTTAAAGGGTATTCTTTTGTCGTCCATTCTATTATCGCCGAAACGTAATCTCTGAAATTCTCATGATGCCGACTATTATCATATCACTCAGTCCCTAGTTCGTGTTTAGTTTATCTTGTTGACTAGTCGATACTGATTTCTACTACTTTGGGGGTCTATCTTTTCCTTCTGTAATCGCGTTAGAGTTGCGAACTTATTTCTCAAAATGAGGACATGATTGTATGGCCTACACTCTTTTGTTATTCTAGGGCCTGTCACCTCTCGTTTCTTCCTTCACTTGACTATAGATATGTAATATTGTCATCTTTTGATCTACCGTTGTCATCCATGTATCATATCTTACTCATAATACTTCATTAACTCTTTTCTTATTTCCCGCTAATATTTATGCCTATCACTTTATTCTGAAAACTCGAACAAGATATTCTTTTGCTTTTAGCTCCCCTTTTCTCCATCTAGTGGATCTTCGGGTTGCTTAACGTTCTCGCTCTCTAGGGACGCGAGTGACACTAAGGTAATATTTATCCCTTTAAGGCTTCAAGTTTCTATTTTTATAGTACTCATATCTAGCTGTACTATTTTAGAGTGCGCCATTTGGGTGTCTCATAAGGAGATCTATTAACACATTTGCAATATCCTTTGGAAATGTCAACTAACGCAAACAATCAATTCACCATTTTGAGTTACTCTAACCCCAATCGGATCCTGATATCCCGTCCTTTTCTTAATCTACACCTGTTAGCACCCAATAGGGTATAACTGAGATGGATGTGGCCAATTATACATACCTCTGTTACTGTTGAGGGTAACTCGCAATGCTTATTTTTTCTGCCAGAACTGTAATACTGATAATCTTCATTAATTGGGTGCCTCGTACCCTTCTTCACCTTGATTCTTTTACTTGGTGAAACTTGTGTCTCCATCCTTATTCCTTTTTACCGTAAGAGTGGATAGGCATTCTTGCCTTAGTGATCCTCATCAAGAAGCTTACACATCTTAATATACACATGATTTGCTGAATACTTCATATTCATCCATCATAAGCATGATGCAAAAATTGAGTTCCTCTGACTCAACTCTTCCACAGCTATATCTCTTACCAACTATCTTTCTAGATGTAGGTATCGTCGTACTATAAGTAAGATAGCGTTTAGGAAATTGAGTTCTTACAATTGAGCTCTACCATACAATCTAAAGTAGGAAGAAAGCGTGACATTCCTAAGTGCCCTGTAGCCTCCTACTTATAAGTGTGGTACACGACACAGCTATAAACAAGACTCTCCTAGACACAGCTTGTAGACTTCCTAGGACACAACTGCTCTGATACCACTTTTGTCACGACCCAAACCGATGCGACGCGACGGGCACCCGATACCTTACTCAACCGAGTACCAACATAACGTATCTTTTCATGTCATACTATCATAGATAACTGAGCTGCAAGATTGCCATGAGATAAATTGAATACAACATGTGATACCAACTTATACATAAGACATACGGGCCTATAAGACCAAAATAACAACTCGTACACTGAACATAGGCCGACAAGGCCATACAATCTTTTACGTATATGACATCTATCTACGAGCCTCCAAGAATACATAATTTTCATGAAGGTCGGGACAGAGTCCCGCCATACCAAACAAAAAACGTCTAAATCATACTAACCAAACAAGCAACTCCGAAGCAAATGGAGCACACCAACATCTTCCAATGAGCTGATAGCCTACTTGGAGGGCTCTTGACCTGTCTATCGGGACCTACAGGCATGAAACGCAGGGTCCCCAGGCAGAGGGGAGGTCAGTACAAATAATGTACCGAGTATGTAAGGAATAAAATCAGTAAATAATAGACATGAGAGAAACATGGAGTAAAAGACTCGACATGTAAGTCTAAACAACTTTATGAATCTTTTTAATATTTAAAATGTCATGCATATGCGTACAGAAATCATGTCATGTGTCACACCTCTTTTTTACGGTGCTTACACCCCGGCGAAAGGGATATAAACATAAAAAGAGTTTTTCCAATTAAAGGACAATTGAGACGGGATTCTTTTATTAAAAGATTCAGAGTTGCCACTTGGGAGATTTATGGTGTCCCAAGTCACCGGTTTGAATCCCGAATCAAGGAAAGGGTTTGACTCTGTATTACAGTCGCGAACCAGAAATCCGAGTAAGGAATTCTGTTAACCCGGGAGAAGGTGTTAGGCACTCCCGAATTCCGTGGTTCTAGCACGGTCGCTTTAACTGTTGTATTT